>PNEQ01001194.1:68823-102842 GCA_003012365.1 Medauroidea extradentata
TTTTTTTTTTTTTTTTTTTTTTTTTTTTTTTTTTTTTTTTTTTTTTTTTTTTTTTTTTTTTTTTTTTTTTTTTTTTTTTTTTTTTTTTTTTTTTTTTTTTTTTTTTTTTTTTTTTTTTTTTTTTTTTTTTTTTTTTTTTTTTTTTTTTTTTTTTTTTTTTTTTTTTTTTTTTTTTTTTTTTTTTTTTTTTTTTTTAAAATATTTGTTATGTCAGTTTTGTACTTTTTGACGAAGGTAAGTAGCAATTTTGCTATTTCCCCTCGACACCAAAACATCAAGAAAGAGAATGCTCCCGTTGTTTTCAATATCACATGTAAATAGTTTTTATGGTCTGAAAGAGCTTAGGAAGTCAGCAAATTCGATCATTTTTATCAGGTCCACGTTGCCAGATGAGAAATGTGTCATCAACGTAGTGTAGCCAGACTTTAGGTAGGATGTTTGTTTTGCTCGGAACTTCTTTCTTGAAGTGTTCCATGAAAATGTTGGACATGAAGAGCCCTTTGCCATACCATCCGTTTGCTTGTAAAACTGATCTTTGAAATGGACACATAAGACAAAGAGTTCCATGATAGGTGGAATAGGTAGCGCTGATCTTTCCTTCATAGTGCTGTAATTTTCCAGCCTGGTTTATATTACCTTGAGTGTTTCAGATTCAGGAACAATTGTGAATAGGCTTTGTTCATTAAAACTTACTACAATGTCGTTTGGTGCTATATCTAATGTCTGGGCAGTGGAAGTTAAATGGCGAGAGTCTTTAACTCGCCTAATGGATAAGGAATAACGGTGGGAGACAATCAGTGCTAGTCTTAGGTGTTGTAAAAGTAAACACGTAGTATTTTATTGTTTTAAGTCCAGTGTACAAGGCCGCGTCAGAGAACTAATAACGTCACGCACAGTGTCAGTCGCAAGCCTTGCAGGCGGCGCCGTTGGAAGGCGAGATGGTCTCGGCGTCGCTGGTCCAGCGCAGCCTCCGGAGAGGCGCTAGCACGAGGCGCTCCTGGACGAGCGCGATGAAGAACCAGAGGGGAGCGTACTCGAGCGTGATGAGGCCGTGCAGGTTGTAGTCGAAGGCGGTGTAGTCCCAGGGGCAGGCGCCGAAGTGACGTAGCAGCAGGCCCGTGCTGAACTCCCAGGCGTAGACCCACAGCAGGTAGGCGAACCCGCGGGCCAGCAGGGGTAGACCGGAGCGTCGGCACGCCCAGTAGATGTGCTCCATCGCCAGCCCCGAGATGCCGTAGATGGCCAGCGACCACACGCTCGAGCAACCTGCCGAGCAAACACGTCAACACTCTTGTGTAGGACAGATATTAGAGAAACCTACAGACGGGACATGACATAGCGAGAGGGGAGCAGGGCTTTGAGATGGAAGGATGAGCAGACCATCGGTCAATTGATACGTGGAAAAAAAGTTGTTGGTTACCATAGCAACCAGTATAATTTGGCTGTAGGTTGTCCAGCCATAACCTCATTTCTCAATATACTCCGCCATATTGCTAACTATATAAACCACGGTCGTAGAAGAACAGGTCTGGACACTCGCCTGGATATTTGACCCCCTTGTTGTTTGGCTGTAGTTCACCAAGTTACCGAGAATATTGTGTTTTATTGGCGCTGATGTTACGGCGGTCGGACTAAACTCCGCCCATTTCCTTTTTGCTAAGGTAAACAATTTATCAAAACGTATTTTTTATCAATTTATGAAATACTTTTTTTGCTTACAAATTTAAGAAAAGGCTCCAGCAATCTTTATTTATTTTATAAATTTAACAATGGAAAAAAGTGGACGGAGTTTGAGTCCGACCGCCCGGAAAACAGCGCCAAAAAGTACGACATTCTCGGTAACTTGACGAACTACAGCCAAACAACAAGGGGGTCAAGCAAAATACATTGTTAGATAGGCGAGTGTCCAGACCTGTTCTTCTACGACCGTGATATAAACACAGTCAGCTTGGCCTCAGTACAGTCTGCCAACTATCCATCTGTATTTTGCTCTCATCTCTGGGCCATATTTCCAGCCACTTTTATTTATTTTTTTTTTAAATCTGAAAGTGATTAATACATTCACGAGTTTATTACCTTCGTTTGCACAATTTCATTTAAGTTTCTTAAACGTGCACATCGGTAGCTGTGCTTCATGGTTATTATGGCAGCGTGTCTTCTGTCAGACACGTCTCTCATTGACTGCTCCAATCAGAATAAGGTTTTTGTGGCACCATAGTCTCGGACTTTCCAGCAGAACCCCAAAAAACAAGTGAGAGATAAGACTTCAAATAACTGATCATGAAGCAGAACTGCAGATGTGCACATAAGGCATTGAAACTAAATGGTGGCTCTAGCGTTTAAGAAAGGTACCATCTCACAGTAGTTAAATGCAACCAAACTATGAAGGGTTTCACAATACAGTAACGTAAAAGTCGAAATTTGTTAAAAATCGGGAGAATACATTGTAACATGTGTAACTAACCTTAGAAAATCTTACTTTATGATTGCCGCACATATAGCATTTCAAAGACGTTTTCAGAAATATCTACTACTGGTATGTGGGCACTGGTAATGTTTTCAGTAATAGTCTTTAATAAGCCAGTAACATGCTTGCAACAATCATCATACAAAGAGACAAATATTTAAATTAAACCCGTCAGTAGCTGAAACATTCAACTGTTGAGGAACAACTTGTTTTGGCTGCTTGAATGAATTAAAACGCTAGTGTTTACTCACCAGTAAAGCCACTGACTTTCTGTGAAATTAATAATTTTGCACCAACTTAATCGATTTAGTGTCGTACTTACATCTTCAGCTCTGCTTCGTGGTTATTATATTTGTACACAGCCGTCGCTCATTTGACTGTGTTAATCATGCCAATCAGAATAATGTTACTGAGACACCACTCCAGGGGCGTAGCCAGATTTTTTTTTTTTTGGGGGGGGATGTGTATCAACTTGAGAATGTTCATAACATAATAATGGGACACCGATCTCACGTTATGAAGCAGGGAGTCCGGGGGTCCTCCCCCGGAAAAAAATTTGGTTTCAGTGTGCAAAATAAAGCAAATTTGAGCAGTTTTTGTACCTAAACTGTGAATTTAACACTGCTAATTTTATCTTCAAGCAGTTTATTTTCATTTGGGGGGGGGGGGGGTTTATATGCAGATATCCCCCCTTCTGGCTAGGCCCCTGCACCACTCGTCTGTGATTTGCGGGTAGAATCCCTAGTAGACGCTGAAAGTTAAAAACATCCGATATTTGACCACGAAGCATAAAGAATTGAAACAAAGTGTTGCCAAATTCTTTTTACAAAATAAAACAGTGGCTCTGCTCACCACTTGTTAATTAAATATATCTGAAACTACTTTAGCGTAGTGACCGTTGGAATTTCGCTAAAATTGACTACCATCAGGTGGTGCTTACGTTAATCGCATTAAAATAAAAGAGTAAAAATTACTTGAAAATACGGTTTTAAACATGGTACCGGTAGGGACAGTAGGGTGAATTGACCAGCCTCCTCCTAAAACACCATTAAAAATATTTAAATGGCACAGAAAATCCTTTTAAGGGCACCGCCTAACCTGTGCGTGGAGAGGCTCAGACGTGAAAGAGCTATGGGTGACATTGAAGCGTGTATCAAATGGCGCATCGCCACAACGAGCCAAGCCCTGAATGATCCATTTTTGCTATTGGACTTTAAGCGGTGACCACCTACTTTTATTGGTAGATCGTCTGTAGCGATGTCCAGTGCACGTTTCTATTTGAGTTTCGCGTACTTCCGGTTAGTAAGCACATTTTGAAGTACCGCAGTCTGAAATAGACTTTTTTAAATTATGTTGGAGAGCTTCAAAACAGCATTTTTAGTAAGCACGGTGTCTTATCAATAATATTGCGTCATTGTCTGAAGTGTGTTTTCTATTCGTTACTTTGACCTTGTGGGGTAGCTTTGCCCCACCCAAAATGTCGGTCTTAATGTTTTGTAAAGAAAGTTTTAAAGGTTAACTATATGTTCAAAAGAAATTATTTCAAATACTAGGTTCCAATTATCTACTTATTCACCACAAGATCCCAAAACTAACATTTTCAGTGGTCAAAGTAACCCCGAAAATGGAGAAAGTAACCCCGGTTTCCGGTACATTTCACAATGAGCACATGAGGAATTGTTTCGTAAAAAAAAAAAAAAAACATTTCCCCGCACATTACAATGCATTTGTAGTACTTAATATGCGGCGCCCTTAATGCAGTCGCCTGGCTGCCGTTCGAGCGTATTCATAGTTAGGTTTTTTCACGGAGACCAGTAAACGTGCGTTCATAATGCTTACCTACGAAAGGAAAACACATTTCAGACTAATTGTGGTAACGAATTTTAAGCCACCACACCCACTGGAAGTATTGTTTGAAAGACTTCGAATTTGGCTAAAATCATCTTTTTTTTATTGTTGTGTATATATATATACACACACACACACACACACACACACACACATATATATATATATATATATATATATATATATATATATATATATATATATATATATATATATATATATACATATATACCGGATTCTTTTGAAACTGAGGCCTACAGCTACACTAAACACATATTTAGTGTCGCTTTGAATAAAATGATACGGTCACCGCTTAAGGGCTTGTTCCCGAGTTTTTTTTTCAGACTGGTGCCAATAACTCAAATATTTTTTATCCAAAAGTTTTGAAGAAATTTGAGTCAATGTGCAATCACACGATGCACAATACTGTGGACGCGTTTTTTAAAATAATGTACCATTCGCCAGCAAAAAAATAATTTCCTTCATTTTTGCTTGTTTTCACGACGAAAAACGTGGTACTTTGGGTAATGAAATCTAAAAAAACAGTTCAGTATAATTCTACAAAAAAAAAATCAGCTACATATTATAACATATAAGTGTCAAAACTGTGCAGCGAAATTTTGATATGAGTATTAGGAAGCAAGAAAAAAAATACTTTCGAAATCACTGCAAAATTCCGTAACAAGGCCTTAAGTATAATAAGTAAGAACAGAACGGCTTGTATAAGAATATACGTAGGGCCTTCAAATTTTTAAAATAGAAAATCGCGCCTTCCCTATCCTAAAACTCATCGCTGGATATATTACTTAAACGAGATGTTCTGGAGTTACGACAATTGCAGCACAATAGGCGATATCAACTCACGAGGTTAGTCCAGGTAAAATTTTCAGCTGGAACCGTTCAACAAGTAACCCGTGTAAAGTTCTTCAACTCCTGAGTAGATGAACAGAGCTGTTTTTTTAACATGCGCCATTGCGACGAATGTTACCGTATTGCAGAAAAGAACCTAATGAAACAAAAAACATATTTTCGAAATGGCGGCCATTTAAATATTTTTAGCAGGAAATATTTTTTAGAATTTCACCAAACTTGGTAGAAATTCACTACATACAAAGCTGAGTCGAATATATGTACTTAGTTCATCCTGTGTTCATATTTTCAAATTGGTGGCCATTTTAATTTTTAACATAGTGTCCCATATCTTAGGAAATGTTTTTCAAAATTTCATCAAACTTGGTACACATATACTGCATACAAAGCTGACTTTAACTTTTGTGTGATTCGTTCATCCTGTCTTCATATTTTCAAAATTACAGCCATCTTTATATTTGTGGGATATTAATCCATATATTTTGATATATTTTTTCAACATTTCATTAAACTAGGTTCACATAAACTGCATACAAACCTGACTTAACTTTTGTAGATTTCTTTCATCATTCTGCAATATTTTGATAACGGCTGCTATCTTTTTATCTTTACGATATAAATACATTTCATAACATTTTTTCTCCGATTTATTAAACTAGTTACTCGCATATTACTTAGCAAGCTGACGTATCTTTAGTAGGCCTATATTTAGTGTATCATACGACTAAATCAATTTTATTATTTAACATTCCTAGATTATGTGAACGATTTTAACTTTCAGGGTTAATTTGCAACTACTTTGAGGAAAGTAGGCTTATCAGTTATGCTGGTAACTTCTTTTTTTTTTTTTTTTTTTTTTTTTTTTTTTTTTTTTTTTTTTTTTTTTTTTTTTTTTTTTTTTTTTTTTTTTTTTTTTTTTTTCATTATGTCCTATACCAAGTGAAAAAATAGAGAGGGAGAGAGTGTGCGTGTGTGTGTAGCGGACAAGGTAATAATATTGGAAAACTATTATTGGTTCAGTGTGAAAATTCGATATTGAGACATTTTAAGTGCTAAGCAACATCGCAATTTTTAAAAAAGGAACCTGTGATATAGGCATAATGGCCAACTTGTTATGTAGCGCAGGAGAATAAATATTCTCAATATTTAATGAATGTCAGTGAGTAGAATACATATAAATATTTTGTGTTGTAAATGATGTTGATATGTTTTGCAAATAAGTAGAGGAATTAAATGTCAATTCTTTGATGTAATTGAACAAGTAATTAATCTCAATCGAGCTTGACTGCAACCAGGGGAAAATCTTGTAACAGTTTGGAGCTACAATTCTGCGACACACAGAAGCTTGTTGATAAACCCGCACGTCACATGTGAGATAAGAGTTGCTATTTCCGAGACGTAATGTAGCGCATATTGTTATTTGTCGTGTACATTCTTCATACGATAAAACAATGAGGTTCTTATTTCTGACGCGAAACAGTTTGCGGAAAGAGAGTTGCGCGCAGGACTTTCGTAGCCTTGTCAGAGCGATTACCTCGGCTTTCAAGATGTAACTGCGACGTGTATGTTGTTGCTGTAAGAGAGCTTTCGTCACACATACCAGAGGACGGCTTCGACGTGTCAGTACATACTGTATTGGTGAAATGTCGGTTGCGGTAGCCAAAGAAGCGCACATTTAACTCAAAAGTCAAGATAAACATCCAGGTATTTAGCGCAGGTGTTGGGGGGGGGGGGGACAGGATGTGGGGGCGGGGGAAACAGGAGATCCCCGAGAAAACCCGCCCATCAGCGGCATCGTCCGGCACGATTCCCACAAGCGAAAATCCGGGGACCTACCCCGCCGGGAGTCGAACCCGGATCGCCTAGGTGGGAGGCGAATGATTTGACCATTCGGCCACCGCGGCCCCTTGGCACAAATGGGACTCATGGGATTGGAAACAGAATACTCTATACATAATTTCTGTAAATATTTTTACGTGTTCGTAATGGGCGTACATGCGTGACCGAAAATATATGGTGTTCATTGGCACCGCCATCACCGGGCAAGCTCATGCGAACTTGCAATCGAGCTGTTGCCAACACTTAGCCGGAGTATTTATGGAATAATTACAACATGTTTCTGTGAGATATTGCCTGTCGCCCTTACGCGTAGCTTCTACTCCGTTTGCATATGCCCCACGGATTTCGTTTGAGGTTAGTAAGAAACAGTTACAACACTACAAAATATTATTATATGTTTTTATAGTGCAAATTCGTTTCGCTAGTAAAATAAGAATACATTAATCGTCCAAACATTTATTTTTAAATACGCATGTAAAATTTAATATCAAAATATTTTGCCAAGCCTGTTAATAAATATAAAGAATTCGTAATTTATTTTTCAAGTTAACGGAGTTCTACAAACTAAAATATCAACTGTAGTTTTGTTGCTTCTTCCAAATGATCACAAAATAATGTAATAAAATACTAGTTTTACGTTAATTTGTAAGAAAATGAGCAAGTAAAAATGCGTCACAGTGCCACTTGTTATCAAGCCAGAAATAAAAATTAATTTTACATTAAAAGTTTTCGACATCTGGGAGTAAAACTGTAACGGCTGATAATTTTATCCCTCAAAATTCTTGTTTAAAAAAACGCTGTATTTATTAATTCAATAGTTTGGTAATCGATGCGGGTGCTAGGCCAATCGAAACACGGTCCCATTACTTTCGCTGCTCAGCTTTATACAATTCTGAAATTGTTTTCTATAAAAAATATCCTGACCTTAATTATTTTATCGTAGATAAGTTTGTTTAGCAGGGTGTAAGAATGAATGTTTAAATGCTTACTCAATTATTACCATTGATTGGATATAATTCTTGATTCCTTAAAGCTTTATATACGACTGAGTATTTTCTGAATAATATATAGCGCATGAGTTTCCGAAAATGTCATAGTGACACTCCACTGACGCACGGGCGCTGGATTGGCGGGTGCACAGCGTGGTTAATACGTTACTTCCACCGGAAGAACACACAAAAGGGAAAGGGAGATAATAAGCAGGGTTTTGAAAAGTGTTTGATTGACCGTGAACTGGCTGTTGTGTCGGTTAGCCAGCTGGCTCCATGGTTGCTTCCGGTTTCGTCGGCAGCCCAGGGAATTGTGAGGACTTCGGGCAAAATTGTTACTGGGAGGCTATCAAATTTGATGAACCTAGCAAAAAACACTTTTATAGCACACACTGGCAGCTCATACAATATATATAGTTTACATATTACTTGGTGCTTGACGAAAATGACACTGAACAATCAGCGAGAGCAAGCTTTTCTTAATATTAAGGTGGCCACCTGTCCGGGTCGCCGAACGACGTGCAGAGCTTCGGCCGGTAACAGATTATTCGAAAACTGCTCAACGTGAAGCAGTGGTTTCTGCTTAGGGATATCATTCAAAGTACGTTAAACGTGTATATACCCATTTCAGGTTCATCACTGCTCATTAAAACATTTTCTAATGGTCGAAAAGGGCGAAAATCCGCTAGAAGGTATAGACGTGTACAGTACAACCTTAATATTACGGCATAACCGCTGAATGTCTCATAGAGGTGAGTTGTCGGCCAGTTCAGTGACTTGCGCCTAGGGATCAGGGAAAGGCGTGATGCGCGGCCTGTTGTCGTCCTTATAGTTCCGCGCTTGGCTCGGCTTCAGTCGCCATACTGGATTTTATTATTTTTCGCTTTTTTTTTTAATTCTGAGAAGAAAAATGTTAAATCGGCGACTATACCGCAGATTATATTTACCTTGTGTTAGAATACAAGCATGACAATAGAGCTACTAACGTATAGTTAGGTCGCAATTTATCGGGAAAACTATGAATATAAAAAATTTTGCTACACAGATTGCGGCGTAATTATATGTCAACAGCTAAATCGCAAGACCTGTACTATAACGAAATGAAAATAAAATTTTAGGTAAAATCGCATATTTAAAATTTTAAAATTTTTCTTCTCAGAATCCCAAAAAAAAAAAAAAAAAAAAAAAAAAAAACGAAAAGTATTAATTTTCAATATGGCGATTGAAACCGAGCCTTAAGGGCCTCACCTACCACGCGCTTAAAATGCGTTGCAGTGTGTTCGTTAATACTTTTTTTGCGAGACCATTCCACATATTCCCAATGTGTCTATGTACGAAAAAAAATTAGGCTACTTCAAACGATGACTGAATGGTTGTTTCATATCATCCCGTCGATTAGAAAAATAATTTTGGAGCCCCTCAAAATGGCGAAATACTACTTTTTCAACATGTTATATCTGAAAAACTACTTACAAGATTCGTGTGAAACTACCGTAGAAGCATGCAGTGTACTTAGCTTAAAACTTTCTACCAATAAAAATATGGAGTCACCACTGAAAGTGTCAGTTAGGCGAGTGATCTACGATATCACTGCACGCCGTTTCGGTGTCTTGCGGTAGAGGCGATACCACGCCAGATCTGCCGGATAACATCGCCCTTAGCACCGTGTTTCACTCACACAAACACACGTCCAGTACACGCGAAATACATCCACCTAGGCGTCACCTTAAAAACTTTCCTTATTTCCCTTCCTTTTTTTCTTCTTGTGGGCGCCTCTGCCTGCATATACTATATCTCGCAGGATACATTATATACGGCCGATGAAGCAGCGGCGGAATGTAAGGGCGAGGGAAATACTTATGTATCGAAGGGGGAGAAAACTGCAGGTCAAAGGCAATATGCGCCGGGTTTTCCACGAGCGCAATCTGGATCGCCCACACCGAAGACAGATCGTCCTAGGGAGAAGCAGGTGGTTAAACATACCAGAGAACGCAGTCGAGGGCGGTGCAAGATCCCGGGCAATGTTTGAACATCCCGAACCTCGCGGGCGGTCATATCAACTCACGAGGCCATTCTAGACAGGAAAACATGTCTACTTTAGCCGTTCAAACTGTAACCCGAGCAAAGTTTCCAAGCGTACAACAATTCACGATAACCCGGATCGTAGCGTGCATGCAAGGTTGGTATTCTAGCTAAAATAGTTTAGAGGCGGTTATAGTTTCCATGCATTTTCTTGTGCAAGTAAGTTTGTTTGTTTTTATTTGGCACATTTTTATACGTTAATTTATCCTGATATTGTTTATATGGGAGTATAAAACAATCGAAAACCTTGTTAAGTGTCAACGCTGAAAAATGGGCCCTCATATTTCCGAGTTTTTTTGGTATATATGCACATTCAAGCACCACGCAAGTACTACTGCGTGTACGGCACGTTCATTAGGCTTTTGTACAAGGGGTGTACACCTTCTTGTTCGCCTATTGGTGCTCGTCTTGGTGTACAAGAAATACAACCGTGTGCAGCAGGTTTAACATTACTCCAGTAATCTCCTAACATTCTCTGCGTGGACTTGAAACCTGGGGTTACAAAACCAATGAGCCAAAGTTTGCAGCAAAACGTTCGTTACGGCCTCTATGAAAACAAATATCCTAGCCAACCGACTGTTATTAATAAAATCACCAAATTTCTAAGACATATATACAGTACTAGCCACTCAACTGTAAAAGAGGGCAAAAGTTTAAGTATAAAACAAAAGTGAGTGAAAGATATTTGTGCACATTTTAGCGAGGTCTTCAGCGCTCTTGAGGAACTGGAAAGAAAACATTAACATAGCTATATTTAATCATCGATGTATACGTGTTTTATTCAGTATCTACTGTATGTCGATAATTTTCTGCTTTTTAATAAATACAATTTTAAGATATACTGTATTTAATCAACAAAAACTGTTTAGGCGGTTTGCGGTAAAATGAGCAGTTTTGAAGCCTTAGTTAGTGTTTTCCTTTCAGTTAATTTAAAAGTTTCTGTCACTTTTTATTGTAAACAAAGCTGCACAAGTAACAGTCAAAGTTTGTAGATTGTACCGAACATAAAAGTAAATGTCTAAGGTCACAATTAATAATGTTTTTAAATAATTTTTCTTAACAAGAGCACAGAATATTTAGGAATACAGAAGTTAAACATCAGGTAGGACAGAACTCAGTCACGCACGCCAGGCAAACAGCTTCCCTGGCCGGCAACATGGCGGATACGCCTACAGCACGGCCGTAGAAGAACAGGTCTGGACACTCGCCTGGAAACTTGACCCCTTTGTTGTTTGGCTGCAGTTCACCAAGTTACCGAGAATGCTATACGTCTTTGGCGCTGCAGTTAGGGCGTAAACTCCGCCCACTATTTTCCATTGTTAACATTATAAAAAAAAATAAAGATCGCTGGAACCATGCTTTAGGATTGTGAGCCAAAGAAGTATTTCATAAATTGATAAAAAAATACGTTTTGATAAATTGTTTATCTTAGTGGGAGGGACGTGGGCGGAGTTTGAACCTGACCGCCCGGATTGCAGCGCCAAAAAGTACAACATTCTCGGTAACTTGATGAATTGCAGCCAAACTACAAGGGGGTCAAGTTTCCAGGCGAGTATTCAGACCTGTTCTTCTACGGCCGTGATTCAGGCTGACATAAGATAATGTAAACAGTAAATAACCAAGCAATTGGCAAAATATACTGAAGTTTTCGAAGGAGAGTATCTCGTAATAAACGGTCGGCATTAAGAGTGACCGATCTCTTGTAAGCGATGGAACAGTTAAACGACGTCAAATAAAGATCAGTAGCAGATTAATACATGCTGTGTGTTCAGATGACTATAAGACATAGGAGTCTCCTATTTCGCCAAAATATAGGGTGAAATTTCCGTATCAGTGCTTATGAGTATACTGTGGAAGTGGCTGACTTTGGTTTTAACACTGAATAATCTTAAAACCAAAAGGAATAACTTTGTACAAACAATACAAGAAGTATAGCAAACAACTTAAACTAACAGAAAGAGGTAAGTCACTATTTTACGCATAAACAGACGGATAAAACTTCAGCGCAAAACAAATCAAGTCTTCACGCACGATAGCTTATCGTATTCCTGTAACAAAGGTACATGAGTGTTGTTGTCTCATTAAATGTCACACCACTGTCGTATTTTCCCGCTGAAATATGTAAATTACGGTAACTTGTTTTTGTCTGTAAAATAGCTGACGAAACTTCATCTTTCAGCAATTATAATTTTTAAATATTTAAAGAACTGCTATATTTGTAATAAATCAACAAATTCTTTATCTGATGCTCTGAAGACAAACTGTAAGACCTGGCTATAAATATTTATAGACCGTCGTTATCAACAAATTTTACTGTAACAGTTAGCTTATAGATAACTTTATTAAATTACAAGATTCCGGTCAATTAGCTGTTTACAAAAAGACACTTTGTTTAGCTCGGGTAGAGTAAAATATTTTAGGTTATTTAAAAAGTGATTAAAGCAAATATCGCATTAAAAAAGTGAACCGAGTCAACTCAATCGACCAACTGATCAACTCCGGGCTAACCCTGCTGGTGTTAGCAGAATATACGCGTGAAATGGCGCAAAAAACAGGATTGGAATCGAACGCACGTCGTTCAAAGTATTATCGAAGAAAGAAGCACAAAACAAGAAGAAAGAAGCACAAAACATGTGTGTTTATGTAGAAGAAAAGTGAGGCGATGGAGCTTGGGAACAACGTGTTTCTGTAATACTGTGCTACTTTCAAATTTATTGTATTCATACCGCACTTTTTAATACAGTTTATTTTGACTTTTACTCCGCAGTTTGTCATAAGATGTATAATTGCTCGTATAAAACTTTGCTGCTGTCGTTTATATTAAAGCTTCTTTTGAATTCTTCAACCATCTTAAAGCTCTGAAAGTTTGGTAGGCGTTTGTCACAGCCTGGCTAACTTGTGATAATCGAGCAAATCTGATCACGTGACAGAGGAACACTTGCGAACTTTAGTAGGTTACTTTGGTAAACGTCTGCTGTGATTATTATATCAAAAATGATATGTTTTTTAATGATTTTAATTATTTTTTTAACGTCGGACATGATGGGCATGTTATAACGTCAACTAAACAAGTGACTGTTGGAAGTTTAAAAAATGACGTCCCGAGCCCTGTCTGAGAATAGTTCCGTAACGGTTCGCAAACGATTTGTGATTTGCGCAGGTTAGATAACGTTCCGAGACGATCTGATCGCTGTTAGCTTTTAGGCTGTGTTCACAATATCAGTAATTATCTACCATATCACTTATAGAACAAAGACTTTTGCAACTAAGAGTGAGTTTGAAACAAGATATTCTATAAATAAAACTCGACCGAGCGTACGTACAATCAGCGTTATCTACGTATTTCATTATTATTGATGCGCTGCTGTAAAAACGCATCGGGGAAATAGTCTGATGATGATAAAACTAATGAAAACATTCATTATCAGGAAAATAAATAATACAACTGAGGCTTTTGAGCCATGATGGTCAAAGTGATAACTGTACCTGTAAGTGTCACTATGATGTTGCAGGAAATCATGAGCAAAGTTGACCAGTCTGTCAAACTGGTTCAGACCCGTCAACACTTAACAGAATTCAGTGTAGAAATACTTACGATCGACGCTACAGTCGTGTGGCTGGGAAGTGCCGTATAAGCAATTTCTCAAGTGTGTCGTCTCCAGCTGCGTCATGAGTGTTTGTACTGTTTCAATTGCAAATTTAGGTCACACTGTAAACAGATTCTATAATATGTATTTTTACAAACCTCTGCAAAGGTACAATTTTATTTTGTAAAACTGAAGGGGTTTTCGTTGAAGTAGAGCTTAGTGTAGGTTTGGAGCCGACCAAAACCGCAGGCTTGTTCGATATCGGTAACTTATTGTCAAATCACAGTCTATGATACCATGTATTTAACTGGAATTAAATGTACACAAAATAAATGCTGTAGAATTGTGGAAGTTGAAAGGTCGCAGTTTGTGCCTCGCACTACACTCTAAACCTGAATTAGTGAATAGTCACTGATTCACGCTGATGGATGGAGCAGTTGCAAAAATTTGAATTGATGAAAATGGTCAATTTTTAATTAGTGAATATTCACTGATTTCCTTTAAGAGTGCCAATATCTCACAAGTGAATCAGCGAATATTCATAGTTTTTCTTGTTGTTTTCAAAGAGCACTTTTCACTTATTGAATCAGTGAAAAATTACTGGAAAATCTGTGGACATTCAGTAATTAACTTGTGGAATGTTGGCACTCTTTATCGGAATCAGTGAACAGTCACCGATTTCACAGTGGTTTCTCACTGATTCAGTTTGTTGAAACTGCTCCATCCATCGGCGTTAATAAATGAATATTCACTAATTCAGATTTAGAGTGTAGGAAGATCAGGGTTTGATTTCCGGTGGAGTCGGACCCAGATCTTTCGCGCGCAGGAAACGTGACGAACGTTGCCGGGGTGCTCCCGTTTTCCCTCCCTCAGCATTCCGCCACTTCTTCACAATATAGCTTCATTTCACGTCTGATTCAAAGCTCAGCAGATGCTTACATGCACCCAGCCAGGAATATGCTCATAGCCTAACAAGCAAACTTTTCACCTTCTATTTTTATTCCAAAATTACGTCAGTTTTAAAATTCTTTGTTCAACAGTTATTGTGTAAATATGTTTAAATTTTCTGATGGATTCTGAATTTAATTAATTAAATTTGAGTTTTTGCCAATGCTAGTTTAAATACTGTACAGCCCTCCTATACAGTGTATCGTTAGACTTATTTTGTTCTACTATGTATATATTTCAATAAGAATATTTGTTGTTTTATATATTTTTGCACACTGGTTTGTATGGATTTTATTTATAATAGCAGGAAATATTATATACAGTGCAGCTATGCTTTAAGTCCATTCCCCGTATGTCCTTGGCATAAAAATAATAAATATAACTTTCCTTTTAACGTAGGAAAAATCGTTTATTGGAAATACTTACACAAACACAGTGCTAGTTTAATATATATTTGTTAGTACGTGGAAACTTGTTTTACAAGATAGACATTGTGGATCAGAAATCTCACTTTGGGAATGTCATTAATATTTGATCAGATGAAACGTAATATAAACATTATTTTATATTTTTGTCTTGTTGATGATAACGTCGAACATGTGCCGGTATATTGAATATGTCGGTGTTATATAGAGAATAATGTTGCCGTACCTGGCAGCTTCCAGTTGTTGTTGGCCACGAACTCCCAGCCAGCTGTGAACATAACCTCCACGAAGTAACCGTGCAGTCCATACACATAGAGTCTAAAAAGTGGTCCCAGAGTTTTGTCGCCGTGGTCGTCTCTCGCAGGAGCCTTGAACTTCGCTGGCCTCCGCATCTCACCTGCAAGTTGGCACGTGCTCACATTTATCAGGTCTGCAAACTGTCAAATAATTACAATAGAAATGAAAACAAGCCGTGGAAATATAAAATAACTGGGGGGGGGGGATATGCAACACTTAGATAATTTTAAAGTCAAAATGTTTAAATAGATTTGCACAAAAATATTACTACAGGATATTTTCGTTGAAATTTTGTGTAAGCCAATAATAAGCTATGCGTTTCTATACAAATAATTACTAAAACGTAAAAAAAAAAAAGTATGATTGGCATCTTTCCCGAGTTACCTTACGGAAATAAGACGATGTCTAGAAATGTACCTGCCAACGAAATAACCTTCACTTTATTTGCTCTTTTTGAAAGGTAAGTCTGATGAAACAAAATAAAATTATTTTTCTTGTAACTCTGTGTCTGGAGTCGATACAAATCATACGCGGTGAAGAAAGAATTAACATTATTACCGTGGCTACCAAAACTAATGAAACTAGAGAAATTCCTATTCTCGAAAGCAGTTTTCATTGCTCGTAGGCCTAAATATGTTTTTTTTTTATTTTTTTTTCTAAAGAAGATAATTTGTGCTTGCATGTAATCAAGAAACCAACGTATTAAGGGCGCTGCCTACCTCAGAGCTACGGCGAGAGCAAGTATAAGGTTTTACATGTTAAATTATATTATATGTGGCTCAGTACATGTTGAAGCTACATATACGCCTCTACTGACTTTTTAATTCATCTCGGTGTCGCGCACATTGATAAATGATCTTTTATGCAGTTTCTTCAATGCCCTGAAAACAATGAGCAAAAAAAGCATTCTTACTTACCGAAAACACTAAAAAAACGGCTATACGCAATCTTTTTTCTGCAATTCTGTTCATTTAGCATAGAGCTCTGAGGTAGGCAGCGCCCTTAATGCACATATTAGAAAAAATTAAAAGACAATATTTCAATTCATTATAAATAATATCAAAACTACGTCTGTTTTCACAATCAAGAAACTTGGATTTATATTCTAATTGATTTAACATGGTGTTTGGGGGATGGAGGTGGAGGTTTTTTTTAAATACTTTAAGAATATGTAACTTTCATTTTACAGTTTTGAAACGATAAAGTGTTATATACTCATAAGATGCGAGGGGAAACAATATGTAATTGTGCATCAATAGACAATGCGCAATTTTATCGTTAGATATAAAATATTTTTTTCTCCGTTGAAACAGTCTATAATGATATATTTTAGTCATATATCATGTGGTTATGAATATTGACTCTACAAGCTAAAAAAAAAAAACTTTTCGTTTGACTGTTTCCAATCTGAAAAAGTTAAAGCATTGATAACTACAAATTCGCGCATAGTATAGCGATGTACAACACCGGCCAATTATACATCATAATGTAACAAGCCAGGCGACGACGGACGATTGCTGTGAAGGCTATGCAACACGATACCCGCAGCTGTTACTTCTCCCCCTCCCTTTACCATGGTGTGGCGTGTGACTTGTTTACTCCCAGGCGTGGCGGCCTTAGCAATTACAAGGCTTATTATTACTGTTATTATTATTATTATTTCAACCTCCGATGGACTGTAAAAAATGGGAATGAATTGTAAAATTATTTTACTGTGAAAGATACTTGCATCTTTCAACTACTTTCTAAAATAATAACGATGCAGATTGAGACACTTGTCGTACAGGTACACCAGCTTTACAATATCATCTGCAAAGAAAGTTGCCGCCTGACTACTGAACCAAGTTGTCGCAGTATCCCGCAGTTTCTTCATTGCTGTTGAAGCATTTTTAATGTCGGAGAAGGTGGAAGTCACACGGTGACAAATCTGGGCTGTAAGGAGGGTGATCAAACACTTCCCATAAGAATCTTGCAAACATTTGTTGGTTGTTCGGAGTTGGGGGCTATCGCTTTGTGGCCATCCCATAAAGAAACGAAATCGCAACGACAGCATTTGATGCACCTCGTACGCATACCACGTCCAAAATGTTTATACGAACAAGGCTCATTGGGCAGGCGGTAACTTTCTTTGCCGAGGGTGTTGGAAAGTTGGTGCACCGGCAGTAAAACTAACCTATTTTGTTATATATACTCATTGCAAGACTAGTTACAAGATCATAGAGTCTAATTTATGAAGAACTGCCAGTTAGCTCACGCAACTTTGTAAACAGTATTGCTTCAGGAAAAGGAAGGACGCTACACTGCTTAATGTATGGCTAGGGAAATTCATAATGCGCAAGTTCAATGACCCGTATGTTAGGATCCACTGTCCTATACATACTAAAGCCCCGTATATTCGATATATTCCTTCCTTACTTAAGGGGTATGTTAGGCAATACCACATTACATGGTGGCAATTATACAACCTTTTTTGGTAGCCTATACCGTGACAATTTTTTTTGTGGTGAAAAGAAAAATATTTGGTTTTAACCACTAAACTACTGTGGTCACTAAAACAAATTTTTTGATTACCATAAAAAATTCTTCATGACAAATTTCCAACAAAACATTTTTCAGTCATGCTTCCACAGCGTGATGAACTTCAAAACGACACAATCTCTGACCTGACATTCGGTTATCAAATGAAATAACTATTCTATGATAGGGTCTGCACAGCTAAGGGGTGCTAAATTTTATTTATAAATTTTCTGCAATAACTTCTGTTTTAAAATATTTTTGTTAAATGTGGCAATGTCGAGGCATGTAGGATATTTGTGATTCATTTTGGAGTTCATAATAGTGTTATATGTTCTTCTCATATTGGACTTGTAGTCATTCTTGAAAGTTAACATACAATTCTCTTGCAATGATCATGCATGACAAATTAATTAAATATTCCATTATTATTTATGTCCAGAAGTTTATCAAGAACATACCCTATATCTTGTCAAAGAGAAAATTTCCATAATACAACTTGAATAAATGTTATGGTTCGAAAATAAAAATACATGATAAATAATCTAACTTTCCCGCATAAACGGAGTTAATTTGAACATGTGAGGTAACTTTTCAGGTAGAGTCCCATTTGACAAAGAAGTAACGAATATTACCTGGGTGGGTAAGATTTAAACCACATGGCGACAGCGTGCTTAAGGCGGATGGAGCGCCATAGCAGAAAATTATCACAATTTTCGACATAAATATTTTTTCCCTCGTTTATTATAGAAAATCAAGGCTCGACAATCCGTAGATTACACTTCAGTACACCTTCTTACTCTATTACTTAGTCACAGACTTTCTTATTTTTGGAGGACTGATGGCAGATAGGAAAAATGTATCTTTTTTACCTATCTGTCATCAGTGCTCCGAAAATAAGACAGTCTGTGACTATGTAGAAATATAATGACTTGCACCAAAGTATCATTTCCGGATTGTAAAACCTTGATTTTCGATAATAAGCGAGGGAGAAAAGTTATGTCGAAAATTGTGAAAATTCAGTGCTTAGGCGCACCGTTCCCCTTAATCTACACAAAGTGACATCGAAACAAGAATACTGTGTGGTGTGAAGTGGCGTAAATCTACCACACACAAGTAAAAGTAATCCTTGCTTGCGGTTACACACGACAAACAAGTGTATAGAAAAGTGGCTATGTTTCAGCTACAAGAGAGGCGTTTAACGTTGAGAAAGAGGCTACGCTCAAGTGTTATCTAGGTACCCACATCCACAGCCGGATATACCTCGCTTACACGCAAGGAGAGCTGAAAGTTTCTGTTGGTTTAAAAAAAAGAGAACAGACAGCATCGATAACTGGTGCGAAAAGGGAAACAGTGTTCGGATAGTCGTTAACACCAATTAAGGCACGACAAGAAAAGATACCGCGTGTCTGAAAACAATTAGTCTAAAGCTGCGGTTACGCTGAATACAGAACTTCTTAAGTTAAACATGTTCAACTTTGTTGAGCGGTTACACGAGATGCGAACACGTTCAGCTGGCATTCTCTTCTCGTTTTAAGTAAACTATTGTTTTACGTAGTTTCGAACGACATATTGTCTCTGCTTGCTCTCCTATTGGCTACTTAGAGTAACGAGCTGTGTAACGAATATGGCTACTTTTGTTTGCGATATATTGCACTCGTAAAATTAAATAAATTTTATCTTTAAATCGTTTAAATTTGTTTTACACGCACAGCAGCATAGCAGTTCATAGCGACATGATAATTTGAAAATCTAGGATACCGATTATAAATGTAATGATAATGAAATATCGTACATTTAAGGTTCTAAGTTTGTTGAAGTTATAGAGTTAATTGAGTTAGTCGTGTTTTGCTTCAAAAGCGTTCAAACATGGCTGCCGAGTGTATTTAACTGAACATGTTTATTATTAAGTGTGTCCGTGGCTTAAATGCGGCCAAGCGAACCTTTGAGTATGTCGTAATGCTATATAGTTTCGCTCCCGTCTGTACAAGTATTTTTGTCAGAAACAAGTGGGCCTAACACATTTCTCGCTGCAAACCAAACGTGAGCTGCTAGCAAGCAAAATACATCAGACACTGGACCCTATTGATAAAACTGTTTGCCGCGATCTCCATTGCCAACCCGCGTCTATGGTAATAGTTTTGCTACAGTTGACAGTTTATAAAATAAAGGTTCTTAAGACGCTGCTGTAGGCCGTTCAGGGTAAAATTTAATTCCAGATTGAACCTGGAGTGGACTGAGGAATCTAGATTGAGATATTACTATCAAACACTTTGTTGTGGACTGAAGTAGAAGTGAAGCGAGATAATCCACTTCACTTGTTAAGGGGCCCGCCTCGTTGCCATAAAATCACACTGCAGCGTGTTTGAAGAAAAAGTTTTACACCGAAACTAATACACGTGTGTTCACGCCATTTCTCTACGAAAAGAACACACAGTTCAGATGACTGCCCTTAAGTACTTTCAAGACAACACACGTATTAGAAATCCCCTTTTAGGACACATCAAAGTGGGTCAAAACGGGATTTTCAGTCTGCTATAGCGGAAAATATACTAGCCGAATACACGTGAAACCACTTAAGGATAGTGCATTGGACTTTAGTAAAGTGATTTCGTAAATAAAACAATAGGGTCACCACTTAAAGTCCCATAGGAAATTTGTTTTTTTTTTTTCGCGAAGACTGCACGGCTTAAACGTAGAGGCGACGCACCGTTGTATGGCCCATACGACGTCGCCCTTAGCACCATACCTCACTCACACAAACACATGTGCCACGAGGCGGACCCCTTAAGGTGGAGTTGGAGTGAAGAATCTGGATTGAGATTTTACTGTACTGTACTGCGTGCTTATAGGTCGTTCGGGATAAAGTGAGCACTAAATATTTAACCTTCAAAAAAAATATCACTAGCCGTTCTTGCATATAATTCCGCATTAACTAAAGTTCCCATACTGCTTGTATGGTTGGCAGCGAAATTACACAACATAGTCCTGTGTATTTTTATATTTAAATACGACAATACTGAAACAAAATACATCGCAATCGATATAATGGTATTTTATTTAATTAAAAAAATTTTTTATCAAACTGTATTGATTCATACTGACTGCACAATTAATCTTACACGTGCAAGTGACGTGTCCAGAGAGGTCAGATGTTTCCCGTCGTTAGACGTTACGCGCGGAAATATACGAATTGGTTGGAAATATAACTTTAGCAGGACTTCTATGAGTGGTCACTTTACTCCGAACCGCCTACATCTGACTTCTGCTGTTGGTCAGCAGCATGTGTGGCGCGCCTGGAGGACTTTTTTTTCAACCAGTGATATAAGGTCACCTATAAGATGCCCATTATCCTGTAATCCAGACACACAGATATACGATGGCTCGGAACCAATAACTATAGCCACGATTTTATGGCGAAAAGATTTTTGCAACATTTGGTTTCGATGCGTCATGAGCACACCTGCAGCTCTGCTATATCGTCTATGATTGGATTATTTTACTCTCACTGGCTTTGTCAAATTATGGACGTACAGACTCACAAGAATCTTATTCTGATTGGTGCAGTCAAATGAGAAACGTGTCTGAACATAGACACGCTGCTAATAACCTTGAAACAGAACTGTCGATGTGCTCGTGAGTCACTGAAGCAAAGTGTGGCAAAAATCTTTTCGCGACAAAATCGTGGCCCTACCAATAACGTCACCGAATGTATTCGGGCGAATGCAGACCAGTATAATCTACACAGCAAAAAAAAAAAATAGTGTGAAACATTTCCTGTACATGAAATTGAAGTAATTAACTTGTACGTGGTATAGGAATTTCGCTATAAAATATTGTTTCATTCCCATACAAAGTTGGCATTCTCCCTATACGTGCAACATTTTCGTCTACTTTAATGGGATACGTACCATAAATACATGGGAAATATTTTCGTCATACGCAAGTTCTCAGTACTCTTATACGTACGTGGGGTATAGGTCCAAACAATTTCTTACAGTGATCCAGTCGTCAAATAAAAACGCGATGCACGTCTGTACCTATTAGAATAATGTTTTTCGGTCCCTCTTAGATGAGACAAAACAGCGTTTTCAGACTGTTTTAACTCGAAAAATACCTACAAGATCCGTAAAACAGATACAATAGGTATTCGTTTGACTTTACACCATACCTTTTATAAATGAAACGACAGGATCTCTGCTTGAAGTTCCGAAGAAAAATATAAAGGCTACAATGAGAACACTGTACACCAACTTAGTGTTTCTCGCATGAAGATCATTATTATTTACGCGCGTACCAGAGTCGCCCACATTACTTCAATTTTTATTGCTTTCAATGGATGAAAAAGCTAAACGCAAGCCTAAGCCTCAGCGCGTTGCGCAAACCGACAGAAAAATCGGATTTGTAAGAAAATAACTTACAGTAAACACGACGTTTTCTTTTCAGAAAGGTAAAAAAATCTTGGAGATAATTTACCTTTCTCCGAACTAAAGTCTTCCTTGTTTCTTAATTGTTTATTTGAAATCATTTTTTATGAAAAATTTCTTTGTACTAAAGAAAGTACTTTATGAAACCTGAGGTTTGCCTTAAAAAACTCAACTCTCTTTACCATACAGGTTACTGCTGAGATGAGATATTTTAATGACAATATAATTACATAGTTACATGATATATGTTGTTTCTCGTGAATGACCTTCATCGCTTGTGAGCTGAGGACAAGAAAACACACGTGTATGCATTATTGCCTATTCTCTAGGCTGCAGGCCAAGTGGGTTTGAACGAAAATGTTAGGTCCTAGACAGTTTCAGCACGAGGGTCATTTTTGTTACGTAAGTCACATACTAAACCTTCATTAAATGATCGCGTTTTCTGACGCTACAAAAGTTGTATTGAAGTAGAAAGGGGCCACCCCTGTAATTTTCATCAGGGTGGAATGTCTTTGCCAAAATTTGCAACGGTTTAGAAGAGCCTAACAACGTAAAACAATTTTCAGAGTAAAGTTTAACCAAGTTACTTAGTTTCAAATATTTTGGGAGAATATCGTTTTAAAATTCGAATGTCGAAGGCTTATTTCTTCTTCATTAGGTCTATTACGTTTAGACACAAAGTGTTCTGTGTATTTCATGCTTTTTTTTTATTTTATTTTATTTTTTTTTTTTTTATTTATTTTTTTTTTTTGGAATCACATGCCGAAATGTCGGTGTTTTCCTTTTGTTCCCTCGTTTTATTTTAAGCATGTTTTCTTTCCCTTCCTGCCTTGGAATCATAAAAAATTATCTCTGCACTGTTTATTATTCTTTGATACGGTTTCTTTCTAAATATCTCAACTTCTTAATCCAGGTTATTGTCTTTTTCTTCCGACGATATTAAAATATATGTTTGGTATGTTGTCACCCGTTTTGAATAAATGTCTAATATATAGGTATTGTATCTTCCGTAATGTTACAGTGTTTTCTCTGGTTTGATACATTCCACATATCTTCTTAATGTCCAGAACTCTTCAGTTCTTATGGACCGAGTATTTTACGCATAATAATTATTTCTAGTACTCTTAATTTATCCAACATGTAATTCAGTATTAGACATTAACTGCCGTCGGACATTCTGGTTTGACTACTGTACTGGTGTAAGTAGTGCTGTATTTTAAGGTTTATGGATAAACATTTTTCTAGCTATACCATATGATTTTTCCATTATGTGTATTCTTTCTGCAGCAACAAAGTTTCCTAACACATTTATAAAAATATTTTCCCCCAAATATTTGAACCTCTTCACCCTTTTTATTTGACCTGTTTCTGTTACCATGATTTTTGGAGCAATTGTTATATTTGTCACAAATTTGGTTTTATTTATTCTACAGAACAGCTTAAACTGGCTTTGTTTTCTATCCCTTCTAAGAGAGTAACTTACACTGCTACGTTTGTCATGTTTCCGACAGCAAAGCAAAATCGTCTGCAATTGCTAGGCAGTATATTTCAGCACCTCTATTCTGTCTTTCCAAGGTTCTTGGTGATAGTTTGTGTTCTTTGAGGTTTTTATATCAGATTCTTACTAGTTTCTCCAGCAGTTAAAAAGGAGAGGATATAAACCATCACATTGCCTAACGCTCGTATTTATTTTGAATGGTTAAGAAATTTCTCCGTGATATTATGCCTTTGATGAGGTGTCTGTGAGGGTTTCACGGATTAGGTTTGCCAAAGTAGATCCAAATTCTTGGATTATTTTATCTAGAGTTTCGCTATCGAAAGACCAGAAATGCTTTTCAGAGTCTAAAAATGTCAATGTCGGATTATGGACTTCGGGTTAAGTATATGTTCTGAGCAAGATCTACCTGTTTCTGTATCTACTCTGATATTCCTATAGATGGCTGTTAAGCGTTAATCCTACATTTTTAGTAATATTGTTGTGAATATCTTACATGCCACTGGTGAAAGGGACATTCCTCTACATTTATAGCCATTTTAATTATTGTTTGTGATGAAGTTACTATGGAGTGAGTTATATTTAAACTAAAATTTTCTTTGCCAAAGCATAATTTGTGTCGTGGGGTAGAACGTGTTTTTACGAGGCGTCAATTTACAAGTAGCGTTTAATAATTCTTACACGTCCTACAAATAAATATTTTCCATGTATTTTTCTGATGTGTGTTATTAGAGAAACAGAGAGAAAGAAAGAAAGAGAAAACAGATAAAATGTGCAATTTCAGATACTGTTGTGGCTGTAAAATTTTCCATTCAGATACGTTATGCAGACATGCGTCGTAATTTTTTATCTTTGTTATCACGCCATAAAATTATAGGCACGTTCAGGCGACTCGCAGACAGGATGTCAGTTAATCGCCCTGCGAGTAGACGCGACAAGGCAAGTAGAGAGTGAGCAATATTCGACTTTTAGTAGCCACAGGCTCGCGGATAAGTTAATACTGATATGTTAAGCAATGTCTGTGACAGTCACTCGGACATGTTGCTAAGCGGCTTGGGAACCTTGCAGAACAACAACGCCGTAAACTGGATTTCTTTTGACAGGCGGATAGTTGCTAATCACGCCTACGAACAAGATTGCACATGGCTTTTTTGATAGCGCTCTAAGTCCTGAAGTTATCGCGCTGCGACCCACGGGCGATGCCTCGAGATAGCCTACAATCTAGCACTGCATACCGGTTGCTGGTCAACCGACAGACGCACTGTTTTCAGTTTAGTAGTTTTCCATCAAATATAGTTGTTAACCAAAATCTAATGGTTTTAAAATTATGACCGGTTAATTTTTTTTTTTTTTAATTTAAGAACGACACAAATTATGTCAGTTTTCATAATCTGCCTACTGTATTTTTTTAAAGAACGGAAATTAAATGACAATGGTTTGTGGACACACGCTAGTGCTTAAGTTTGGTAGTTAAAATGAGACCATCATCATCAATAGTTTGTCATAAGTTCAGATGTCTTGTTTGCATACTACTTTTATTGCGTGATCAGCTCACAACGCAGAGTTTTACTATCAACAAAGCATAAGAAATAGCATATGTCCAGAAACTTATAAATTCTTATGATTGTAGTTGTTGTGACCCGAAATTTTAGGGGAAATTTGGAGCACATTTGGTAGCACTGTAAAGAGTTACGAGCGAATCATTTCAGTTATCTTGGGTCACTCGTTGCGTAGTTTTGAATACTTTCACCAAATACAGTCTGGAATTATAATATATGTAAACATTACAAGTGGTTTATTTGTTATTTTATAGTAATTCGCGATACAGTGAGAACTTCTGCTTAAAACCTTGTCTAAAATAATTATTTAAAATATATTGTTTATTTTACTTCGGATGTTCACTTTTCAGTATAATACAATCTATAAGCCTACACGTTGATGAATACGGAGAGTGCTATGATTATATTCAAAAGTAAAAGGAGAATACAATTATCTGGGAGGAATAATGTGACTAGGCTTTCAAAAAATTCTCACTTTATCCCAACCATACGAGCCTTTGTAAAAGTACAAAGATGTTCCTTGTAAAAATTATTTGTTCGTAAAGTTACAAGGAATTCCTTTGAAAATATAAACTTCGGGAAACTTCGCAGTGTACCAAAATCTTAAAATAATTATACGTAAACATTTTTACAGTTATTGAATAAATTAGTTAATTTTAATGAATTGAATATAAATAGGCAGGTGTTTATATTTTAATTTCTCCTTGATGAAGATGCAAATACAAACAAGGCTACACCTTGTAGTTATAAAAACATACACAGTACTTGTATTTTTACAAGAACAAAATCTTGTATCTTTCAAATAATTTCTTTGGCAAATGTGTTTCCAAGGATTTTCCTTGTAAACGTACAAACAATTTTATAGTGTACAGTAGAGAACAAATATGTATCCTTCAGTATTCAAAACGGTGGCGACATGGAATTAGTCAACAATAAATAAAGGAAGATAAAATAAACGTCGAAAGACAAACTGAAAACTTTGAACACCACATTTAACACAGACAATACTGAAACGTCGTTGTTGTTATCCTGTCTTGTGTCCTACATAGTCTTCGTTTCAGTACTGTCTGTGTTGTCTTAACTGGGGTGTCCTACGGTTTTAATAGATTATTTGGTTTTCCTTTCAACTTTTGCTTTAAGAATTTTTGAATGTTTGTTTTATTTATTTTTCTTTATTTGTTGTTGACTAATTCGTCGTGCTACATTTCATTTTCTGTTGTTTTGGTTACAATATGTATTGACTACAGCCAAACTAGGATTGTTTTATATATATATATATATATATATATATATATATATATATATATATATATATAAGTTTTTTTTTTGGTCTCATATTATATTTCTGGGACGACATAATATTGCAGTGGCGTATGTCCACAACGGTACACTACGTTACTTGTACTTGCAATCAAGTAAAATTATATCTTACAATATTAATTTTATTTTAATCAAGACATTCAACTTATTTGTTGAACAACTATTAAACGAATACACTTGCATGTAATTATTCTGAGAAAAAAACTTTATGGAAGCACCATGATTCAAACCTGCATTTCATGGCGCGTCCATTAAATTTTTTTTTTTTTTAATAATTACGTGTAAAATATTCGTTAAAAAGTTATTCAATTATTCAATAGATATGTTGAATGTGTTGATTAAAATAAAATAAATATTTAAATAATATTTATTTGTCTTATAAATATAGGCTATATATTCATTTATTTATTCAAAGCATAGCTCAATGACGTAACTTTCTTAATTTTGGAGCACGCAATTAATATGAATATTGAATTTATTTTAGAAAAATGCGTTCTAAAATGTGGGATTTGTGTATAACTATGTAAGTTAATTTCTGAAATATCTATATATTTGGTAGACTTACATTTTCCCCTGATTTCTGCACAAATAAAGTCCTTGCAACTTGACAAAAAATAATTTCACAACGAAATTTAATTAAATCCACAAAAGTTTGTAAAAGTACACAGAAATTCCTTGTAATTTTTACAAAAGATTTTTTACAGTGTTGCGATCAAGCATTTGGTCTACGTGAGCAAGAAATCGTAGCTCAGTCTAGCATGTCATTGTTCATAAACACGCCAGCTTACGATGTTATGGTTTCCGTCGCAGTCGTGAAGCTTATCGGTCTCGCCACCCACCACATTCTTCTTCCAACTATCTAAGCACGTCTCCTACGCACCAAACAAACCGGTCATAGTCTGTTCACGGTAAATTAGCTCGTTCGGAGCCCTAGCTACTTTTTTTCCGTTCAACAAATTCGTATATTTTCGCAGCTTGCTCAGTGCAGTGTATGCAATCAGACACAGTGTTTAAATTACGGAATACTCGACAGTCATTGTCCGAGATCAAAATTATTTATACATTTTTACTACTAATATTATTGATGATTCAAAAGTGCTCGCTTTACCGCGAGAAGCCTATAGGAATCCCGAGGAATTTAATCACAGTTAAAATTAAAGGCTTCGATGTGTACAGTGGCTCTATTATGTAACTTCACTTCCGGTAAAGACTTGCGACTGAACTTCGAGAGCCACAGCGCTACAAACAGTCACTCGTGACTAGAGTCTGTGATTGTTGTTGAAGATAATGTTGCACCAAACTGTTCTCGTGCCGTGCGTGCACATCTGCAGCTCTGTTTTATAGTTATTGGCTGCATTATTAGAGACACTGGAAAATCGCGGGAATAGTTGACTGTTTGCTAGGCTCCAACGTGATGTATATAACACTGAATGTTTCATATCGACATTGGCTATGGTTTTTTTTCTAGCATTTTTTTCTCTCCACAACAGGCCCAGTTAGAACTGCACAACTTGGCCACACAGCGTATGAGATTTGTCCCAAAACTGTTCACACGTGTCACGGTTAATATAATACAGTTTATTGGAGACTATTTTTAACATTTTCGTGATTTTCCAGTGTCTCTAAGCGTTATGCTTGTGTGTTGTGCAGAGTCGTCGCTCATTCGATTGTGCCAGTGAGAATAAGATTACTGCGAAACCACGCGGCTGTGATTTGCGGGCAGAATCTCACGAATTTGAGAGTTAATGCAACTTGATTGGGACCCTTGATTTTCGCGTAAAGAATCTTGCAACACTTTGTTTAAATGTATTATGTGCACTTCTGCAACTCTGACTCGTGGTTATTGGCAGCATGTCTTTGTCTTACTTAACTACGCCAATCAGAACAGGGTAGCAGGGACACCAGACGTCAATGATACGTGGGTGGAACCCTAGACGCTGAGAGTTAAAAACATAAAATTACTAACCACGAAGCAGACCTGCAGGTGTGCTCGTAAAGCAATGACTAAAGACTGGGATCGTGTGTTCACTGATCTATAGGCTAGCCTTCAAGAATATATGTGTACTCAAGAAGACATCTGTTCATTAGCTGCTCCCTGATACAGTGATCCCATATGATTGGTAGGACCATGAACATTTCACGAATATAATTTTGCCCCACTTTGATTCAGTGCTTTACGTGTGCACCTGCAGCTCAACTTCATGGCTATTGACAACAGTCTTTTGTGCAGAGTTGTTGTTCATTTGACTGTTCCAATCAGTACACGGATAACTGCGACACATCTCGTCTGTGATTTGTGGGTTTAACCTCAAGACGCTGGGTGTTACGGCATGCAATCACTGACCACATAGCAGAGATGCAGGCGCGCACATAAGGCATTGAAACAAACTGGGGCAAAATTCTTTTCGCGAAGAGCTCATGGCGCTACTGATTGGGCCTGCAATTACTTGCTGCTTTATTATTTGCTCAGCGCCTATACGGAGATGTATCAAACAATTCAAGGTACAGTTACGAAAGTGGCATGAACTTACAGTTGTTTGAGTCATAGCTTGTGCCCAAAAGAAAACGCGAATTTCCCAGGTACCTTAGCAATGAAACAAGCTGGGATGGATAAATTTTCACGATAATCAGGGGGCTCTGAACATCCAGTTAATGACCTTGAACAAGAACTGCAGATGTGCACGTAAGGCATTCAAACAAAAAACTTCAATACGTGCTCTAAAAATTATACTACTCTAACTAAATTATATTATCTCAGTTTACACACCGTGTTTTGAAACACAAATTACTTAAAATTTGTTAAAAATAATTATAAATCATATTTGTCTCCTTTTAGAAATACGATCGTATAAGGGACCCCCCTCCCAAAAAAAAAGTCACACAATACACCATTCTACTTTAAAAATCATGCAGAGGAATTTATTTACTCGAAAATGACGGAGGGAGTGACTGTTTTGGCTGTTTCTAAATTCATGAAACGAACATTAACTAATATACAACTTCAGAAACAACCTTTCGGACGTTAATATATTCTTAATTGTAATTAGTAAACGGAATACATTATACGTATGTTTGTGTACTCACACTTTCACACACACACACACACCTATATATACACATAGGTGTGTGTATGTGTGCAAATTACAGCTATACTACATCGTTTGGTAGTTAGAACAGACTTGGAACACAGGTACGACTTAAATGTCCAACCAGAGTAGTTAAACGAATTAGTAGGCTTACTTTGTTAAAATACTGCTGTATTGTTCTAACCTGATACAAAAAAAAATAGTTTTACCTTCATAGGAAAAATGCTGTATATTTTGTGCAATTGTTTTTTTTTTTTTTTTTTTATGTAAAGAAAACATAGCATAATTACAGCCACGAATTTGAAAAGGAAAAGATTTCTGTATGATTTGGTTTCAATGCCGCATGTGCAAATTTTCAGCTTCATGGCTTCATGGCCTTTTAACTGTCAGTTGTTTTGGGTTTCTACTGGAAAATCACAGATGTATGGTGTCGTAGTAAGCTTACTCTGAATGGTGCAGAAACATGAGGGACGTATCTGAACAAAGGCACGCTGCCAATAACTGTCGACGTGCAATAAGACACTGACATGAGATGGTGCGAAAGTCTTCTCGCTACACTGTGTGGCTCTAAGTAGCATGTTTTACCACGTCTTGTGCGAGTACACTTCTTATTGTCTGTCTGGCGGCACTGTCGACCAGAGGAGGTCTTGTACGGAGCGAGGTACCGCGGTCATAAAAGCTGGACTGGTGCTCGGGACGATCCCCAGCCCCGGTATCATGACTCCTGTTTTGTTTGCTTGTCCAGGCGAATGCTTCTGTGGCCAGATTTCCGCATGTAGAGATCGTGCTGGATGACGCCGTTGGTCGGCGGGTTTTCTCGGCAATTTCCTGTTTCCCTCTAGTCTTTCACTCATATCGGCTCTCAATAGCTCGCTGATAAGACCACTGCTGGTTTTGCGAGTATCATTTTTTAATGTCTAAAAATGAGCAGTTATTGTAAAGCCGTCATGCAGCTGTGTTGAAAGTTGTATTTTACACGTAGTCAATTTTTTTAAAATGCAAACCCAAAAGAAAACAAAAAATTTGAAATTTGTGTTGGTTATTTAGTATAAGAAAATTTGTTCAAAAAAATACAGTTTACTCGCAAAAGCTGCATAAATCGTTCGAGGTACATGAATTTCGCGGATATATTCAAGGTCGAACTGTGATTGGACGACATATAACCTGACATGTCTTTGACTTGTGCATACCAATAGGTAGATGCAATGATTTCCGGGGAAAAGATTTATGCACCAACATGTTTCAATGTCCTACGTGGACACCTCCAGCTCTGCATCTTGTTATGTGATTGGATGTTTTTAACTGTCAACGTCTTGAGGTTCCACCCGCTAATCACAGACGTGTGGTGTCGCAGTGACCGGGTTCTGATTGGTGCAGTCAAATGAGGAACGTGTTTGAACAAAGACACGCTGCCAATAACCATAAAGCTAAGCTGTAGGTGTGCACGTGAGACACTGAAATAAAGTGGGGCAAAAATATTTTCGCGACAAAATCGTAGCCCTAATTGTGGCTAGTGCGTGTATGGGACTGAGATCTAGCATGCTGCCAGATGAATATGCGACATGAAATGACCTCAATGAACAGGAGACCGCGGACGTAAGACCGCCCACGCCCAGACCTCCTCTTCACTCACCTACTAACGAGCTGACTGTCGACGGGACGAGCACCTACCTTCCACGGGTGCAGGCATGGCGACGTCAGCTAAGCGCCTCACTTGGTCGACGGGCACCGTCTGTCTGGGGCGACGTCTCTCCGCACACTGTCGACGCTCCCGGCGTCGTCCTTGGCGGGCGTGCACGATAATGGGCCGTGGTGGGGATGGCACTGCCACACAGTGTCTGCCTGACTGCAGGCTGGCCTCTACCATAGTCCGCTGCGATACGCGTATGGCCCTGCTTCGTCGTGTGCGGGGCCGTCGACCAGAGCAGACAGAGGGGGCATGTGCACACGGACCCGGGACCAAAAGAAACCTCGGCATCGGTCGGATTTTTAAAAATTTTATTTGCTTTTTATGTACCTTTAGTGAGATCACCAAAAATCTCTTTATCAATTAGCAGAGACATGCAAAATTCGCGTTATCATTTGGTAGCAGACTAAGCTTCACTTTCATATACATAACAGAGCATAATCTGCGATTCAATTGGCCACGAACTTTTATGTGTTCTCATTTACGTGTGTTACGTCTTGACAGAAATTGGCCTCTCTACCGTGTAAGCATTCTCCGCGGCAAGTCTCGACAATATCGGCCAGCAGGAGTCTAGTCAGCTGTCAGCAAATAACGCGAATTTTGCATGTCTCTATAAATTAGTAAGGGCCCCTGTTTTTGGTGAAAATATTTTTGCACAAGTTTGTTTTAATGTCTTACGTACACATCGATAGCTCTGCTTCGTAGCTACTGGCAGGGTTTTCCATTTGACTACACCAATCAAAATAAGGCTATTGTGACACCATACTTTTGTGATTTGCCTGTAGAACCCTAAGACAAGCTACAGTTAAAACAGACTTTCACATAAGACTTTGAAATCAAATGGCGCAAAAATCGTTTCCCCACAAATTAGTGGCTTCATTATCAATTAACAATGTTAAACTTCGGGCAGAGGTGAGCAAAATAAAAACGCAATTTAAAAGAGAGATGGAGTAGTTGCGGCTCGTGGCTTTGTCAGATGGGACTGCAGTTGACGAGAACTGTACAGGGCTGTGTGCTTGTTGACGCCACAGTCACTGACATGCTGGTCTGCAGGTGACACTTGCTTACTGACTTCTCATTAAGGCATAATTAGGGCTAGGAAAAATTCGCGAGTTCAATGACCTGCATGCTATAATTAGAGACACTGGAAAATCGCGGGAATAGTTGACTGTGTGCTAGACTCCAACGTGATGTATATAACACTGAATGTTTTGTATCAACATTGGCTATCGTTTATTTGTAGCATTTTTTCTCTCTACAACATGCCCAGTTAGAACTGCACAGCTTGGACACACAGCGTGTGTAATTTGTCCCAAAACTGTTCACACGTGTCACGGTTAATATAATACAGTTTATTGGAGACTATTTTAAACATTTTCGCGATTTTCCAGTGTCTCTAGCTATAATCTAATGCCCTATGTATACTCAAGTCCCGTCTATTCGTTCATTGTCTGCTGTCTGAATAAGTAGCAGGTAATGGACAAATAGTAGGACTTCGGTATACACAGGATAATGGATTCTAGCATGTTGGTTGTTGAACTCGTGAAATATTCTTAGCCCTAGGTACAAGTAGCCAGTAAATCATTCATGGTTAAGTACACCTGGTTTGTGCGAAAATATTTCTGGCACACTTTGTTTCAATGCCTTATGTGTACAGCTACATTACTACATATGTTATTAGTGGGCAGAACACAATATGCTGACGGTTAAATACACATAATTACTGACCACGAAGCAGAACTACAGATGTGCACGTAAGGCATTGAAACAAAGTTGTAAGAGAATATTTTCGCAAAAATCAACGGTCCTGTTCAAGGTCATTGCTTTGAAACGTGTTCGTCGAAAGTATTCGCACGTAACTATCCCCAGCCCTATAAATTGGTAGGGACCAGAAGTTTTCGCGAAAATATTTTTGACTCACTATGTTTCAATGCCGTACGTGCACATTTGTAGCTCTACATCGTGGTTATTGGCCGTTATCTGTGCAGAGTCGTCGCATGCGACTGTGCCAATCAGAACAAAGTTAACTGCGACACCCTACGTCGATGATTTATGGGTATAGTTCCAAGAAGCTGGGAGTGAGTGAGAGAATTTTGGTGAACGCTTAACATCGAGGTCTTTAGCGCTGGTGAGGGGTGACATGATGTGAGTATGGAGCAGCGCCGGAATGAATGGGAGATCCCAGAGAAAACCCGCCGACCAGCGGCATCGTCCGGCACGAGTCCCACATGCGAGGACCGACCCCGCCGGGAATCGAACTCGGATCGCCTTGGAGGGAGGTGAGAGGTCTGACCCCTCGTCCATCGCGGCCCCATAAGAAGCTGGGAGTTAAAACATCCAATCACTGACATCGTAGCACAGCTGCAGGTGCGCACGTAAGACACTGGAACAAAGTGGTGCACAAATATTTCCGCGAAAACTTCCTGTCCCTGCCTATAGTGGGAGAGACGGGAAATATTCGCCGGTTCACTGACCTGTAGGCTAGCCTCCAAGAATATATATGCACTCACGCAAACATCAGCTGTTCATTAGCTGCTCGCTCGCACAGTAATATGGGCCTGCATTGAGTTAAAGTTCAA
>PNEQ01001194.1:102942-115488 GCA_003012365.1 Medauroidea extradentata
TGTGCACGTCTGCAGACTTGCTTCACGGTCAGAGATTGGATGTTTTGACATTCGTGTGTCGTGGGGTTTTACACGCAAATCACAGACGTGTGGTGTTACAGTAACCTTATTGTGATTGGTACAGTCAAATGAGAAACGTCACAGTTCAAAGGCACGCTGCCAATATCTATGAAGCAGAACTGCAGATATGCACATAAGGCACTGGAACAAAGTGGGGCAAAATTCTTTTCGCGAAAAGTTCATGTCTCTAATTATTGGCTCAGCGACTTACACGAGCTGTCAAATAAGTCAAGGACCAATTGTGAAAGTGACACGAACTTACAGATAGAGGAGTTCTAGCTTGTGCCTGAATATTTCAGGTCCCTGCCTATAGGTGGTTCAGGATAAAGTGAGCACTTTTGAGCCTCGCGAGTTTAACGACCAGCCGGCAGGACTCCACAGTTCTGTATACGTTCTGTCTTCTGCTACTTGTAGTAGGGGCCGCGGTGGCCGAATGGCCAGACCATTCGCCTCCCACCAAGGCGATCCGGGTTCGATTCCTGGCGTGGTCGGCCCCCGCATGTGGGAATCGGGCCAGACGATGCCGATGGCCAGCGGGTTTTCTCGGGAATCTCCCGTTTCCCCCGCCCCTTCATTCCGGTACTGTTTCATACTCACCACATCATTTCACCCCTCACTAGCGATAAAGACCTCGATGTTAAGCGCTGACCAAAATTTCTCACTCACTCATTCAGATACTTATACGTTGGTTGCTGCTCCAGTGAGAGCCAGGTGTACATACGAAGAGGTAGAGTTGGAGTCAGTGAGAGTTTTCATGCAGGTCTGCTATTGGTTCACAGTCGTCAAGATTGAGTTTCAGTAACAGCGGCCCAATCGGGAAAGTAATGAACGTGGTTTGAAATCTAACGTTTTCTCAAATGAATCCGTGAAATTTCCGGGTCTATAATTATAACTCTACTTATTATTTCCCCATGATTCTTAGTTGGCCGTCACCAGTTCATTTGTTGTATCCTTCTGCCAATGTGCTGTTATAAACACAGTAACAGCAATACATATTGTACAACTCTCCTTTCTTAACAGAACTAATAACTAGAAATATGTAAATGTCTCGTTGTTACCTGACAACAGACTGGGCTGCAAGCTACTGTGTGATGGTCTAGACTTCTGGTGTTGGCCGGTAGTTTGTGTGGCACGCCTCAACTAGAGCTAGAAAGTTGACTGTATAATGCCCACTGTCGTACTGTCGTGTAATTGTTGGCACACTAAGATTCGAGGACCCGGACGCGGTCTACAATCATTTTCATCATGTTGTAATTTTGTATTTGTACCAGATATTTTTTTATTCATAAAATGTGAATAAATTTTGTTTTTATAAATTTTTTTTATCTCGCACAGATTTTTTTGCGTAGTGGCTCGTTGAAGCCAAAATTTGCATGTTTCCGTTTTAAGGACGGCACTAAAACCAACTGACATACCAAACTAAAATAAATTTACAGTGAATAACGATGCTGTAGGCTACAAGTTCAGGTATTTTGAGCCCCAAAATAAAATATTATTGTATTAAAAAAAAAAACATATATATCTATGGATTGTTTAAAATTTTAGTTTAAATTTCAGCATTTTTATTTAAATACAAAAAGTTTTTTTTTTTTTTTTTTTTTAAGTACGCGAAATTGTAGCCTGCGACGTCTTTACCCGCTTTATTTATTTATTTATTTTTTTCAGTTTGGTTTGGCAGCTGGTTTTAATGTAGTCCTTAAAACGGAAATATGCAAATTTTGACTTTACCAAACCATTGCGCGAAAACTACGAGAGATAAAAAAATTTCATAAGATCAAATTTAGTCTCATTTGTGTCTAAACATAAGAAAAAAATATCAGATACACAAAAAAGTAAAAACATGGTGATGGAAATTGCTGTAGACCGCGTCTCGGAGCGTGGTCGGGTGAGTATAGACCTGCAGATTATTGCCTGTTGCTGAGTAATAAATAGAGCCCACGATTTTTCGCGAAAAGAATTTTGCAACAGTTTGTTTCAATGCCTTATGTGCACACATGCAGCTGTGCTTCATGGTTACTGGCAGAATGTATTATTGCACAGACGTGGCTCATTTGACTGTGCCAACAGGAACAAGGTTACTGCGACACCACACGTCTGTGATTTGCGGGTAGAACCCTAGGCGCTGAGAGTTAAAACAGCCAATCACTGACCAGGAAGCAGGGCTGCATATGAGCACATAAGGCATTGAAACAAATTGTTGCAGAATTATTTTCACCAAAAAATCTTGGGCTGTAACAATAATGTGAACGTTGCACGCCAATAGCTGTAACAGATCACACGCCTTGAATTCTGCATATGAAAACGACATTCAATTATATTCCTGCACGTCCCGAGACAAATCATCCAATCTGAGTGCTGCTACACACAACTCAAGGAAACCGCAGCGCCGCGTCGCTTTAGAGACTGCCGATTTTCGCTAAAAGAGATTTGCCCCACTGTGTTTCAGTACCAGCAGCTCTGATTTCACGGTCAGTGATTGGACGTTTAAAGTCTCACGAGTCCTGGGGCTCTACCAGCAAATCAGAGACTGTGGTACCGCTGTGACCTTGTTATGGTTGGAACATCTGTTAATGAGAAGCGTCTTTGTGCAAAGACATGCTGCCAACGAAGCAAAACTACAAACGTGCACGAACAAGTTGGTTCCAACATTTTTCTCCAAAATCAGGGTCCCAGTACCAAGTAGTGCAAAACTCTGGTCCCTACTAACTCGTGGCAGTAATTATTTATCTGTGACGACACTTACCGCTTCACTCCGTAACTGTCGCTGAGAAGGGGCTGTCGGACGGACGGCGACACAGATCGTATACTGCGCTTTGTTGTGGCTATCATACCGGATGTCTGACGCTTATGGTAATCGCATTTCACCTCCGTTTTTATCGCGTCACTCCACTCGCCCAACTCTGGCCAATGGCCGCGCGACAATCAGTTCCTCTATCGCTGGCACCGGCTCGCGGATATTGCTTGTCAACAAAGCCCTCACTACAATGCAAGCTCAGTTGATCTCGCATAGGAATTTTACACCTATTCGTAGCACCACAAAGTGACATATTTCCTTCTTACGTTAAAAAATTTTAGAATTTTTTCCCCTGATGTTTTGGACTCAGGCCAGTAAGAATTGGTAACAAATAACGAAAAATGAACACGTTATTGTGTTGCTAATTTACCTATACATTTATTTCAAGGCGTTATGAAGTTATTGCACTGGTATAGAAGTATCTCTATTAATTTAAATCGAGTTTAATGTAAATTTCTCATTGATTTTGACCTTGATTTCTGACAAAGTATGCAATGCCAGTTTTTTTTATAAGAAATATTTTGGAAAAGTGATAAAATAGGGAAAACAACTCCTTCGTTCTACCGTGCAATTGAGTATCGTTGATTTTTAATGCTTTAATTCATTTTGAAATGTTACATAATTGGTATTTAGATTACAACTAAAATCGAGACACTCCATTCCAACAAATTTCTGGAGGACTGTTTGTTAAGAAAAAAACTGAAGTCTACTACCGAGAGACAGCGATGCTTAAGAATATTATGGCAGACATAGAAAAATTCAGTAATTACTTAAACCTAGGTTTTTAAAATTTGCTAATATTATCGGTTGACTCTTTAAAAAAAAAAAAAAAAAAAAAAAAAAAAAAAAAAAAAAAAAAAAAAAAAAAAAAAAAAAAAAAAAAAAAAAAAAAAAAAAAAAAAAAAAAAAAAAAAAAAAAAAAAAAAAAAAAAAAAAAAGTTCGTTTACTTTACCGTAACTTTAATGAGTTAGACCTCTGCTGTAGTGGACAACAGTTTAAATATGTCACCGTTTGTCCAAACAAAATATGCCACACAAAAACAAAATATAAAAAATCGAGGCCTTCTTAATGTTCCTCACTTATACTGTGTTCATTTTAAGTTGTCAGCTGGGAATAATTTGGCAGAGACGCTTCCTGCCATAACGTAACCCATACTGATTAATTATGTCTATGTATAAAAGAGTTCGCTAACAGACTGACATATCAAACTGCAGTCCGAAAGGTGGACCTAGAAACATGCAATTTTTTGTGGGTTCCCTTTAGGTCGTAGGCAAGCACTAAAAAGGGATTATTCGTAAGTGGTGGGTGAAAAAGGGTGAAATGTGTTTTCTAAAATTCTTCTACATGTAGCTTGAAAAAAAAATATGTAGTACAAATAAAAAATAAAATAATGATGATGAAAATTGCGGTAGACCGCGCCCTGGTACGTACACTGGTATCCAGACATTTAATTTAATTAGTATACCCCTACGTGATTAGGTTTGTGGATTAATAAGCAGTAAATAAAAAAACATGGATGGTTGCTTAACGTTAATGATAAATAGCCTACCATCATTTCCTGATTATGACAACATGGATTTTATTTCAGATGAAGCGCTATATATGCGAATCAAAGAGCAAAGTTATTTCTTTATTTCGTCATAAAATTAAGATTGAACTTAAAATGATACAGTATGTAACCAGAACTACAGTCACGATGAGTATTGTAGGATGCGTTGCGTAATGCTTCCGGTGCTCGTTAATGAACGGCAATTTCCCCGGCGCCGATGTTATTGGCGAGTTACTGTTAAGTGCCAAACATTGGCGGTGTCTGTTGCAGCGCTACGCTTCGTAACAAGTGTTACATATAACAAATAAACTCGCAGACAAGTTGAAAAATTCTGGCAAAATCCCAAAAGATCTTCTTGGTATTTTGGTGGAAAGTCATGCGCATGTGAGATGAATTTGTTAAACTCGAAATGTGATTGATTTATGAACAACAGTCTTTCTCCCAGAGATTAGAGAAACATACAGATGAAGCATAATAACGCATGTCTTAGTGTGAGGGATTTGTGGTCTTGAGACGGAAGGGGGAGGAGCCCATATCAGTAATCAGTAACTGAAAAATGTTTATTACCACAGAAACGCGTATAACGCGGTTTTGGGTTGACCAACCGTAACTTCATTTCTCAATACACCTACAGTAATAGCTGACTGTACTTCGAATCCAGAGATTAGAGAAAAGGACAGTTGGAGAATTAGCAGCTTATACCGAGGCAAAGCCCACTTTTTTTTATTCAATTAGCAATATGGCGGACTGCAATCAGCTGTTCCTGTAGTAGTATTGAGAAGAGAGGTTATGGTTGGCCAACCTACAGCCGCACTATACACGTTGCTATGGTAATAAACAACATTTTTCAGTTACCAAAATGGCGGATGGGATACATCCTTCTCAAGGCCTCATATACCCCTCGCCCTAACACATACGTTATGCTCAATCTGTATGTTTCTCTCATCTCTGTTCGAAACTACTCCGCCATATTGCTAACTGAATAAACAAAGTGGACGTGGTCTCAGTATAGGCTGCTAATGTTTCATCTGTACTTTTCTCTCATCTCTGGTTTATTTTCAATGGTGGGTAATCCAGATAAAATAGCAAATACATAAATAAAAACAGAAGAAAATAGGCTATATACTTATTTATATGAATAATTAACTGACTTCATGTCAGTTACACTTTACTGTTTGAGAAGTGTTGTGGAGAAAAACTGTTATGAGGATCGAGTGTACTGTTTTCATATACAGGTGCAGGTCAAGAATTTTGATTCGCAGTGTAGAATAGAAATTGAGTGAATGTCTCATTAATTTAAGGAGACAATGTATTAATAAATAAAGAAGATTAAAAATTTTGATGTTATTTAATTTTAGTTTCACAGATACTACAAATACTTTTCTTATGTAAGTGTGAGAGCTTTTGAGAGGTGTTCACTGCTGTTACACTCTCCCCATTCCCATTTTTAACGTTCGACCTTTCCCTGATTAAATTATGCTGATAACTAGGGCCAAGAACTTTAAAGGAAAAGAGTTTGTTTCAATACCTTACGTGCACATCTGCAACTTTGCTACATGCTTACTGGCAGCGTGTACATACGAAGTGACGTCTCCCATTTGACTGTGCCAATCTCAGTAAACTTACTGCAACACCACACGTCTGTAACTTGCGGATGGAACCCCAAGACACGTGACAGTTAAAACATCCAATCACTGATCATGAAGCACAACTGCAGATGTGCACATAAGGCACTGCAACAAACTGGGGAAAAATACTTTCATGAAATGTTCTTGGCCCTACTGATAACTAGAGGTACGTCAATTTCGCAAATACATTCCAGATCAGGTTAAACGCCAAAAATATATACTTCATAATCACGTGTGTGATTAACTGGTGCCTGTCACGAAACGCATTTGACTACTGTAAGCCAGTAGTAAATATGGACATGATTCATAGAGCTATCGCTTGTAATGTTGTAAGCCAATGAATAATTGACTGTATCCAGAGCGTGTACAGGACTGAGCAATCTAGGCTACTGCCAGGTGAATCCGCAAAATTGACGTACCTCTACCAATGATAACCCCTCTGAATTAGGCGCGATTGATGTGTCAGGATAGAATGCTCTGTTATCCGGGTGTTTCCTGCGGGGTATGTTTCGTACATGTGAGTTTATCACGAAGGATATAAGCTATCTCGAATGCACAGAATATTTTAATTGAGAAGTCATGTTAGATTTTTTTACACCTATAGGCCAATATTCTTTCACTGGCTTGGACCACCTTTCCCGAAAACAAAACTTTCCATGGCGTGATCACAGTTCTCAGGTTAATTTTTACACGCTTTACTGGAACACTGTGTGTATAACAAATTTTCTACGATTAGTCTATGTATAATTCTTTAACCAGTTAGTGGCGTGAAGATAAGCGATTGTGACGGTGATGTAAATATCAAGTCAAGTCATACAAACCTGCAAACTTTCTTGCATCGAGTAAGTTATTGGAACGAAGTTACGGTACTTTATGAAATACAGAAGTGTCAACGTTCTTAAATGCTTGCAGCGTAATTAACCGACTCTAATAGATAAAATCCATCTAATAACTAACAGCAAATAAAGAAAAACCAATTTCTTGAGAGGTTATAGACGGAATGTGATGCTTATTCCCTACTCAATTAAAATTGAAAATCGGTTTAGGGCAGACTGTTAAATACAGTGAATTTACAGTTTACGTTAACACCAAAAAGTAACACTATAGCTGAATTCCACTGTTAATTTTGTTGAATGAACACAAAAATGAATTGATATATTATCATGTAAATAATCCTCGTATGCAATACAATTTTTAAATCTTCTGTCCACCTAAAACCGTACCTTATATAGTGAGAGCTCACATATTTTTCAAGAAATTAATACCATACTGCACAAGGACAAGACATTTTCGCGAGAAGTTTTTTGCAACAGTTCGTTTTAATGCCTTACGTACATATCTGCCGTTTTGCTTAGTGATTATTGGCAACGTGTACCCATTTTATTATACCAATCAGAACAATGTTACTGCGACACCCTACGTCTGTGATTTGCGAGTAGAATCCCAATATATAGGACTGTAAAAACATCCAATAACTGACTATGAAGCAGAACTGCAGATGTTCACGTAAGGCACTGAAATAAACTGAGCTAAAATTATTTTCACGAAAAATTCAAGGACCTGCACATAAGCCAATTCAAATAAAAATACACAAATAACGAGTAAAACACCAGATACATAAACATTACATTGAAACCCAGGAAAAAGTCAACTCAACTAACTGGGGCAAAATTATGTTTGCGAGAAGTTCATGTCCATAATTGCCAGAAGGTGAGAAACTCTTTGGAAGAAACAAAATATGTTGTCCATTACAATAACTCGGAGGTGAATAGAAATCTACTCGCTGCGTCCTACCTCCAGCCAAGGCCATTATGAATGAAAGAATCCCTGGCTGAAGGTAAGATTGGAAATTCTACCCGAAATACGCCTGACGATCAGCCGGCTTGAATAATGAACAAGGTAAGATAAGATTGGAATAAAATAAATATCTAATGAGGAGGGTACCTGAGAGCAGAGTACCACACCCCGAGCAGACTGCTGACTGGGCGCTTGTAGGAGTCGGCATATCCCTGAACGAAGACACAAAATGAAGCTCTACGATAGAGAAGAGACGGAATGCAAATGGTGGGGAAATTGGAGTACCCCGAAAAAAAAAAACATGCCGACAAACGACAACATCCACCACGTTTCTCACATGCGAAAATAGTGGCTGATTGCCGTGATGGTAGGCGAGTTGTCAGACCATTACTCCAATGCGGCCATTACGTGACCTTGGTCACGTATGAATAACTTGACAAGTGACATGACAATGTGAAGTAAAGGTTACTATACCAGTGTGTCGCGCGAAATGAGACGAATGCTACCGGACCCTCGTAACTCGAATACGGAAAACGAATACTTAGCCGAAGATGTCCGAAGTTCCCCTCCTCCAACGGGCAACATTTGCAATGGAAAAAAAATGTTATGAATTAAATAACAACGAAATGAAACTATGGATCAATACTAAAGAATGCCGTCAACTAATATGTTTATGTATGTTGAAAAGCTAAATTTAATAAAGACAGTTTTATTATGAACACATAACAACTAAAAATTTAAATTGTGCTAAATTGTTATACTGGCGTTGGCATTAGGGAGGGAGAATTGTAGCTTACTCCAGGCGTCTTCGGCAAAAATAAGGTTTTCGTTTACGTGGCAGTAAGAACTCTTTCTCTCTGAACGCTATTGTATAGACGCTATGCTTACGCTGCTGTCGACCATGTATTACCACAGAGGCTTCCACGCCGTCAGCAGAAACTGCGTAGGTCACGTTACGAGACATTACACTGTAAAGAAACTGAGGTGAAATGCTTCTAAATTACAGGGAACCAAACTACACATATTTTACGCGAAAGGAAACCAATGATTAGAGGAAAGTGAATTTGGTGGATTCATGTGACAGCATGCTTCTCAGTCCTATACACGTACTGGTCACAACTGATTATCCATTGACTTGTACTTCTGTCAAAAGAGCCCGTGAGTAGGCGTATTTTCATGTAAGTCTACTATTGGTTCCGAGTCCTCATGGGCGAGTTTAATGAACATTCGTCTAATCACAAAGGTAACGCAAATGTGAAGGAGTTTGAAATCTAATGTACCCTCAAATTAAGTCACGAAATTCCGGGTCTCTAGATAAGAACTTTTAGCATTTTTTAGTGTTCCCTATGAGAAAATAAGTATTTGCATTCCCTAGAAACACTTGAAGCACATCATTATATGTATATATATATATATGTTTGTATATATATATATATGTTTGTATATATACATATATATGTTTGTATATATACATATATATCCCCCCCCCCCGAATTTCAATTTCTGTATCATTATTTACCTCATCTCAATGAAGAAAATTATTTTCGAGGCAGGCACCGCCATTAATTATTGGATTAGAATGAAGAGAAGAGAGGAGGGTAAGAGAGTAAGGGAGAGAGGAGGGTAAGAGAGGAAGGGAGAGAGGAGGAAGAGAGACAAAGAGAGAGAGAAAGAGCTTAGTTGCCACGATAGTCTCCAAACCACAATGCCATGCTGCATCTTATACGATTGGCCGACGACGATTTTACACGGTTCAAAGGTCCGCAGATGAATAACAAACATGCACTATCATTAGGGACCCTTATTTTTTGCGAAAAGAATTTTACCTCACTTTGTTTCCGTGCCTTACGTGCACATCTGCAGTTCTGCTTCGTGGTCAGCGATTGGATATTTTAACTGTCACGAGTCTTAAGATTCTATCGGCAAGTCACAGACTTGTGGTGTTGCAGGAAAGTTTTTGTAATTGGCTCAGTCAAATGAGATACTGCTCTTCACACAGACACGCTGCCAATAACCATGAAGCAGAATTGCAGATGTGCACGTAAGGCACTGAAACAAACCGGGGCAAAATTCTTTTCGCGAAAAAAACAGGATACCCAACTATCATTATAATCATCATTAGAGGTCCGGATATTTCGCGGGTTCAACGCCCAGCAGGCTAGACTCCACAGTCCTGTGTGCACTGTCCTCAGCTATATTTGTTCATTGGCTGCTGCTCCAGTGAGTGAGCATTTGAACATTTGACGATGTAGCGCAGGAGTCCATGAGCGTTTTTACTCATGTCCGCCATTGGTTCGGAGTCCGCAAGGTCACGTTTATTAAACAATGACCCGATCGAAATAGTTTCCAAGATGTACATGACTTAGAAATCCAACCTCTCCTCAGTTGAATCCGCGAAATTTCCGGGGCTCTAATCATCATAATCATAATCATCATTATCATCATGAACTTTTCGCGAAAATAATTTTGTTTCAGTTTGTTTCAATAACCTTACGTGCACGTCTACATCTCTGCTTCATGATTATTGGCATTGTGAAGTAACGTATCTCATTAGACTTCGCCAATCAGAATACGGTTACAGCACCACCACACGTCTGTCATCTGTAGAGGCAATGATTTTTAGTGAAAATAATTATGAAACATTTTGTTTCAGTGCCTCGCGTCCACTTCTGCAGCTCTGCTTCGTGGTCAATGATTGGCTGTTTTTAACTATCAACATATTTGGGATCTACCCGCAAATCGCAGTGACGTTATTCTCATTGGCACAGTCAAATGAGTGACGCCTCTACATGAATACACGCTGCCAATATCTGCGTACAGTAACTGCATATGTGAACGTGAGGCATTGAAACAAAATGTTGCATAATTCCTTTCACCCAAAATCATTGCCTCTAGTGATCTACCGGTAGAATTCCAAGGCTCGTAACAGTTAAAATATACACGCAGCAGAACTGCATATGTGCACGTAGGCACGGAAACAAAGTGGGGCCGAGAAGTTCATGACCCTAGTGATTACGCGATACTTGTTGGCCGTCTCGACGAAGAACCTAGCTTGTGTAACGTGGACCCGCTGACGGAGACGTGGACAAATGAAGGTCGTTCGTCACTTAGACACGACTGTGGCGCATGTCGCTGGACTGCAGGCCGTGAAGATACCAGATAGACACGCGCCGCGACGGAAATTCGAGCGTAGCGTCCTCGCAGCGTCAGCGCACGACGTCTGGACGGCTGGGAAATGCGTGGAAGCAGCTGAGTATCCAGTTATAATGTAGCCGTAGGCATCTGCTTGCCTCGAAGGATGACATAAAATTACGTCCTACAATGGAGTGGCGCCGGAATGATAAAAAAAGGGGGGGGGGCATGAGATACTCGAGAAAATCCGTCGACAAGCAACATCGTCCGGAACGATTCCCACATGCGAAAGTCCGGCCGGGATCGAACCTGGAACGAAATGGTGGCATGTGAGTGCTCTGGCCACTGTGCCAGCTGCGACCCCTATGGTTTAGTGAGTAAATAATATAAGTATAATTAGTTTTACACTCAACGTTATGCCTCTGTCGAGAGGGATTTTCTAAATGCCTACTTAGGGAACTATGTGAGGTACTTAACTCTCGTCCTTGCCAATAAAAAATGTATCATTTACTTTGAACTATAATACATTAATTTGTTAAAGCCTCCTTACAGTGTATTAATTTTATTAAAGCTGCAAGTTACAAGAAAAGTTACTGAGTTCTTTTTCAGTATACTGTCTTACAACAAGGCAATAACAGAAAACCATTGAATTAGTAGCTAGTAATGTCCAAAGTAACATATGCGATTCACTTTCTCCTACAAATATGTATGTTGTAACTATTTAATTTAGCACAGTATATTACATTTTTATCGATCATCTGGGATGTGGGGAATGTTACCGGATTTGATTAAGTGAAATATTAGTCTGCTTTAGATGAATTGCTAATTTCAAGGGGCGTCGTATAAATTAAATGTTCAAGATCCTGCAAGGACATTGCCAGATTATAATCCTTCCTTCGGAGATGTGAAACATCATCCTTGAGTTCTTTCCTCGGTTTATATTTATTTCATTAATGTCTATATTAAAGACGGCTTACAAATAGTCTTGTAATTTTTAATTTACTGTGTAAATGTGTTTGTTGATGAAAAAAACAAGTAAAAGCTACAGCTAGAATTAGTTATTTGCGGGGAAAATAATTTCGCACCAACTTGTTTGTGACAGGCCCATATGGTCGCCACCCCGATTTAGTATATTCAATAGTCATAAGTGTCAACCATCATAAATTAATGTGCAATAATAACTATGTCTTGCGACCATTCATTCTCGTCGTCATTGTATCACGATCACATTGCAATAGTTCTCATCGAAATACCATTACTACACCAAGTTTTATGTTAAAAATAAGAAATTGTATATATTGTGTCCTTGTGAAGACGAGGGAGAGACGAGCAGGTGCATAGTGTGTCTTGGGGCCTCACCCCACCCCGCTCGAACCACCTCCCTATCTGGTCACGAGGGGAGGAGTCCAGCCAATGGCTTTGCTAGTTGTTACAGTGTAATAGATATGTAGTAATTAAGAGATCAATAATGTGAACAAGTAAATGAACCATTTTATGTAAATGAATGTAAATAGTGACAAGAAATTAAGCAATGATTTAATAAATACGGTTCTGGCCGGAATTGTTGTCCTCGAGAGGCGGGGCC
>PNEQ01001195.1:0-27263 GCA_003012365.1 Medauroidea extradentata
TGTCAAACTATTATAAACAATACAGGTTTAAAGGTGCCTAACCGTATTAGTAGAAACTTTAATCTTTTTTACGCATTATCTAAAAATAAAAACTTAATTAACAGATGTATATACAATTTTAATGATATTTGTAAATTTGATCCTTTTAAGGAAAGAAAAATTGTATTCTGGGACTTTAAATAAGGTTGTTTAAGTGTCTCATTTCTGTTTGTCTCTTTTTTGCTGCATTTTGTCCTGTCAGTGTGTGTTGTAAGTGTCTAGTCCTTTGTTTTGTATGTCTGTATTCTTTTGTATGTCCTTTGTTATTTGTTTATCCTGTGTTTCTGTATTTGTATCTGTTATTTGTTTAGTGTCATCCTGTTATTGGTCGCAAGACTGTTGGATGGCACTTTAAACATAATAATAAATAAATTATTATTATATGTTTCGAGTCGAATTTGAAGAAAAAAAATCCTGAAATATATTTTCGGTTTTTACATAAACTTCATTCTGAAGTAGACATAACTTTAATATCTCGACTAGTTCGATAGTTATGGAAGAATTATAAAAAAATTTCACGTCTTTTCACTCTCGTAATTAAAGTCTTTCGAAACGTCTTGAAGTCCTATGTTATACGTTTGCACGCGTATCTAATAGAAGTAAAAATCACGATAGCTCATTGGGTCCGATCTGTACAGATGATTAATACAAAACAAATTTCCCTCCTTTTTTTCTCTTTGGTAGTCGAATTTCGAAAAATTAAAGAACAGCTTTTTGGATATTCACATAAGCATCATTTTGAAGTAAAGTAAAGAGCAACTCATTGTCCCGGAGGGTTCTATAGATATCGATAATTAATCGAAAACACGTTGCCGGTCCTTTCAACCTCTTAAAAGGTTGAATTTCGAAAAACCCTAAATTGGCTAATATGCTTTTTTTATAATTGACTCATTGAAGTATAAGTCACGACGACAGGCCGTCAGATTCGAGATATGTAGACGAATCTTACATAACATATTTCACCCCCTTTCACTCCCTTGGGGGAAGAATTTCGAAAAAAAAATCCTTCTTTGTGCTTGCCTACGACCTGAAGGGAACCTGCCAAAAAAATGTTACATTTTTAGGTCCAGCGGTTTGGGATGCGTTTGACATGTCAGTCAGTCATTCATTCAGTCATTCATTCATTCAGTCAAGTCATATTCAGTCAGTCAGTGTTCTCTTTTATACACACGAAAATAAAACTTATTTCAGAGTAGAACTTGCAAGTATCCTACTTTCAAAAGATCACGCTTATTGCAAAAACTATTGTGAGATCTCCAAAATAATTATAAACCGCATTTTAGCACAGCTGTGTCAGAAAACGTAGGCCTATTTCTGATTAATATGAAACTAATTAAAGGATTACAATCTTGTTCTGGTGGTAAGTGGTTGCATCGGAAGCGAGGCTCGATTGTATCGTTTTGGTTTTCGCTGGATGTTGCATCCGACCTCTATACAGTCTTTTTCGTGGTAATGCAACAGTAGTAATTATCATATATTCGTTTCTGAGTCTCTAAAGCCTATGCTACAATACCATGCGCCTTGTCCGCAAATGTTCCGAGTTTCTGGTCCTCTCTGATATCGTGAAAATATCGTTGCCACAATAGATTTCTGGAGCTTTCCCAACTGCTACGTTTTGAAACCGCCACCAGATAGCAGTAAACGCTCCGTACCACATTTCGAATAGACTTTGTTTTAGTTTACTGTATTTTTTATGGAGAATATTGACGTGGCCAGTAAATTTATTTATAATCACTCACTGAGTCTCCATTTTTGTGTTTGTCTACAAACTGCATGCTGATTCATGACGCCAAATTATTCTTCTTTACACAAGTGTTGGGACAGAGGACATGATAGGACAACCGAGGACAATAATTAAAAATTTACGAATTAGCCGTGGACAGGGACAGAGGACATGCGAGGACGTACATCATGATGTCCCCTGATCACGTGAACCAATCAGTGCCTCGAATTTGAACGAGGACAAGGGGCCGAGGACATCCGAGGACTCAGGACACCCGCGGACAGCACTGAAATTGTAGCATAGCCTAGTTTCAGAAATCACAATGGCACGACAGAAGCTACGTTAAGTGCGTGATACGAATGAAATTAACTTGTCAGCCAATCAGCGTTGATGCGGACGCGCTGACGTCACACAAACGTCGGTGCTGATTGGCGGACACCATTTGTTTTTCGCGTCGCGGCGTTTCGCGTTGCTTCTGTTGCTCGTATGTGGTTCCGGCATAACGCGCAGAACAGCCCTAACGACATATTCCAATACTAGCCTATTTCATTGGACAGTTATTTCAGTAACGTCAGCCATAGTTCCGCGATACTGCTGACGTTCAATGGCGGTCACTGGGAATGATTTTCGGCTGTCTCGTACCCAACGACTGGAGTCCGGGAGGAAATGAAGTGTCCTGACTGACACACTCACTCACTTATCAACGCACAGCCCAAACCGCTGGACCTAGAACAACGAAATTGTAGGGAAGCTTCCCCTTGCCCCGTAGGCACCCATTAAGAATACATTTTTCGAAATTCGATATTTAAGGGGGTGAAAAGAGGTGAAATGTGTTTTCAAAGAATCTCCGATATCGCCTTAAACGGGAAAGCTATCACAAATGTTTTAACTTCAAATTATTGCCCAAACAAATGCATATCTGCAAATTTTTCGATTTTGCGAAATTCGAAAATTAAGGGGATGAAAAACCGTAAAATGTGTTTTTCATTAATCCGTGATTTCTCCTAAACCATTTCAGATAGTGAGGTGATTTTTTCTTTAAAATGATGCTTAAGTAAATATCTAAAAAGTATTTTTAGAGTTTTTCGGTCTTCGTCCTTTAAAGCTGTTTTTATTTAATCCCACTTATCTTATAAACCAGTGGAAATATTGAAATGGTTTTTCCTTTAAAAATAATCTTACGTAAATATCAAAAAAGAAATTTTAGAATTTTTCAAAATTCGTCCTTGAAAGCTGTTAATAAAAATAAAATGTGTTTTCAAATAATCATCTGTACCGCTTATACCCGTTGGGATATCGAGTTGATTTTTTGATAAGAATCAAGCAAATCAAATTCAGTATTTCATGAAATTCGAAAATTAAGGATGTGGGAAGCAGTAAAATGTTACAGTCTCCCGAAAAAAGAAAATGATCATGAAGAAATAATTCAACCGTTGTTTCTTTTTGTCAACCTACTCATCAATAAAACCTCTTTGGACTGTAGTCTGTACATACGAAAGAATTATCACGGCCTGCCTTTAAGCATTCACTCAGGTATTGTATAAAGTTTGTGGTGTGGGAGGTGTGGGGTTACGGGTTCGTATCCCGTGCAAGACTTTGCGATGGGAATTACTATGACATTATACCAGCATATTGCGCTCGCTCTTTACACTGAGCTAAGACAGTTTATAGTTCACTGTTATCGAGTACGCTAGCTGTCAAATGCTTTCATCACATATTTTATCCAGAATTACTGTTTACATTACATAATTTCACGCCGCAGCCGCGGGCAGCTATTTTATAGAGAAATAAAGATGAATTAAAACAAAGATGTTCTGCAGTTAAAGTACGCTCAGCGAAGTGGACAGATATATACAGAGAATATAACACCATCAATTAATACGTAAATAAAAGTTAGTAGCTCTTTACTATTAGTAGGGGAGCATACGTAGGAAAAATGGGCTCCGTGGCAGCTTTTGTGGAGAAATGTTGGGAATCGTTTTGTTTCATCAAAGACTACCGTAGGATGAATAATTTTGATGGTGGCACCTTAAATTCAGTTGTGTTAAATTTCTATTAACTATGTAAGCAATATGGCCGTTTAAAAATATTTAAAACCTACATAAATGTGTTATTTGTGGTTGGATTTTTAAGTTCAAGGTCTCATTTTAAAGAAAAGTTTTAAATCTACAGAAATTATCTCAGAGTATTTTGCGCTTAAGTTAACTGTTTTCCATTTAAGACTGAAAAACGTGGTTTTGACCAAAAATTTGTGTTTCTAGGAGAAAAATTCCGAAATTAATTGAAGATTCAATGTAAAGAACATTACTTGCTTGAAATAAATCAGTGTCAAAGTGTCCGTGTTGTTAATTAAATATAGATACATGGCAGGGTAAAGACATAGAAATCCTTAGTGTGATAACCTAGTTCAAGGTGTTTTTTTTTTAAGAAAAAAAGTTGATAATAATTACCTATGAAAATACCATTCTGTTCGGATATACTGTAACTAGTGCCTAAGAATAGACATTAAAACCCTTTGCATAAAAACAGTATGTTTATGCTGTATATATACATACACACGTACGTAATTACCTTATAAATAGTCTTCCGTGAAATCATCTTCACTTTGGAGTCTATAACTTCCAATGAACTAATTTTAAATGAATTGCTACAAAGTTCGTCACTATTCTCCGTTCACTCTTAGTTGAGTTTTAGGATAAACAAAGCAAATTATAAACAAACATGTTCATTGGCTGCCGACCGCCGTGCACTGTGATCTTGCATAAGAAATAGATCTTTGTTATCTGTCGTGTACATATAAATTTACCACTCCATCACTTAATGAGAAAGTTTTATTAACAAATACCTAAAATATACAGACGTTGCAAACTCAATCTACAACGCTATATGTTTATTACTATAATTATGGTTAGCGGACGACACGTCCGTACAGTTGGTTCACGAGTTATTTAACGACTGACGCACTGATAAACGTACGAGTTTCTTGGTATACTTGCCAGTATTTAGAGATGTACGATACTATGAAAATACCAAAAGTTTAGTTCGGTAACAATTACCACAGTAAAAAATTAGTCGGAAAAATCACAATCAGATATAATGTTTCATTTTTTCAAAGTGTTTTTGGACGTTAACGCTTCAATGTTGCGGTTACTGCGAATGTTTTTTTTTCGTTCGTCCATTTTCCGTTCCAGTTCGTCCGAACCACGGCCGCGTGGTCCGAACCAAAGTTCCGTTTTCTATTTTGTTCAGTCCTCGCGTCGGTTTATATTTACGTCGCTTGCGGATTAGGTTACGTGATGCTGGACGTGAACAGTGAAAATGTCTTGCATGGTTTTCGAAACGTGGATATATGTCTTCATTACCGGTACTGAACAAACTGTGGTGCTGTTTATAAGGCAAGAATAAAAATCTCACATAGCATTCCTTTATATATATATATATATATATATATATATATATATATATATATATATATATATATATAACAATATGTGTCGTGAATTATCGACAGATTGGTGATTTATAAAATGTAATTTTTTTCAAAACGAAGAACAAAATAATCCAGGAGGACTTTAAAGTAAGTTTAATCACTCATTTTGTTGACAACTTTTTTTCTGCATGAAGTACCAAATTTTCGTTACTTTAATACCGGAATATTTGAATACAATCGTTAGTCATGACTTGAAAATTACAATTAAATTTTGAAATATACTGTAATTGCACATGATGTCAATATTTTTATCAAGTTTTTATGTATTTTTTGTTTCCCTATGTCGATAACACGTATGACATTTTCACGCAATATTGTTTTAATATATACGGCGTTGTTGTTTCCTATGATGCCGACTGTACACACTTTTGTCGGTTGGAAATAGTACGTCGGCGCGACGTACAAATTGAGCCAATTAGAAGCTAGCGAAGTGCAATGATATTACGTTATTTGTTTACATCAGAACTCAACTTAGAGTGAACGGAGAATACCTTCACACACACACACACACAAACATATTAGTACGTGGCAGATTACTTGCTAAGCATTTATAGGATGGACTGCACCTACTTTTCGTACACGAACATTGTATTAGCTTCAAGATAGCATCTGGAGCACATTGCAATTCGCAAATATCAGGGGTTATCTGTCCCTGTTCTAAGATCCATATATGTCGTATGGGAGACGGGTATTCCGGCTGGGCCTGATTATCTTTGTTCCGTATAATTGCTTAATAGTTAAAACGTTTGAGTGCTGGAACAAAAGCGCTACTTGTAGGTGGTAACTTTTCCCAGGTCGTTTGTTTCTTGGAAAACAGAAACCAGCGCAGATCAGCAAGTCTTTTCAGATTTGTTCCTGGCAGATAAACTTGACAGATGAATGCTAGATAATTTATTCCGAAATGGTCACTTGTGTTCCAAGAGAGCTATGCATAAGTATTTCTTCAGTTGCTGTATTAAATGCTTTCCAGCATGTCAGTTTACCTTTGCCTGACAGACAACCTGTTGAATCGCAACCAGATAAGGCATGAAATGCTGGCAGGGCAGAAGCCTTCATGGAACCTAACGAAATAAACATGTCTTGAATTGAAATGATGGTTTTAAAGTTAGGAACAAAAAATGCTTCGTTTGGAAGTTCCGGAGATTTTCTAATGGCTAGTAACAACACATCAGTATCCTGGGAATACATATATATTTTCGTAGCGCCTCTTTCAGTTGCGTTCAGGGCATGGTGAATAATTTTTGTGTCAGCTACTTCTTGAGTGCTCCGAAGACAATCAACATGACTTCTGAACGCCAATACACAATCCATTTTTGTTTGGTGTCAACTGTTTGACGTAACATTTTTTGAGATAAATAAGTTGTTAAGTCATCTTTTGTGCTAGGTGTGACAGGAATTATTCATTGTAACACTTGCAATGACTGTGTTGTCCATAATTTTAAAATGGTTTGGTTGAATCCCTTGAAGCCTCTTTTGTCGTGTCATGTACTTGATGGAAGTTTCTTAATACAAACCAAGCACTATAATTTTCGTCGTATGCATAGTATTATTTTCTTTATGAGTTTGCTAATAAACACTTCTGCTAGATCTTTACACGTCAAAATGTGTTTTGTCTTTTCCAGAGACAGAAGTTCTACCTTGCCTTCAATAATGGCAGCAGTAAAGCTAGTTTCTGCCTTTCTTGGTTGATTACCATTCGTTATCACTAGAGGTGCAGGTGAAAGCGACCTCAAGATTTCAGCGAGCTTGCTTTTATTTTTACACAAATGCGTACTACCATCGTAATTGAATAAAGATTTTGGCACTGATGAGAACTCATACGTAACTAGTGTCTCCTGTAAATCGATTTCACGCTGTGCTGCTTAAAACTAGCAGTCGGACAAAAAGTGATATATCTGCTCGTAGCTCTCTGACTGTCCCTACAACATTTATTTTTATTTTCTTTTTGGTGCTTGAGCACAGATTCAGTTTTTTTTATCGGATCCCATAAACTATTGGTGCTACTTTCTGCACTCAGCATCTGTGCTTTAAATTCATTGTATAATTGGACACTAAGATCATGAAGACGGCCAACATATTTCTTTATTTTTTCAGGAAAAACTGCTTTTGTTGCAATGTTTACCAGTTCTGACCCTTCATACGCAAATGGATTCCCAACACGTTTCAGTTCAGCACTTAGTTTTCTTACTGCCCATCTTCTCTATGCATTGTTGTTTTGGAGTTGTGCCGGGATTTCAGCGATGTCTCTTGCTCTGATTGCACTCCTGCCAAGCTTGATGTATCTCCTGATATTTAGTCGAGAACAGGTGATATTAAAAAATAACTTGCCAATGCTTTTGGGTATTGTGTAATGCCTACTAAACCACCAGTAACCTTCAGTGTTCTGTTTTTGTGTTCAAGAGCTTCGTCAGCTCCTAAGGCACAAAATGGAGTGGTACTTTTCCTCTCAACCCAATTTCCTTTCTCAAACTCTTTCCATATTACAGGATCTGTATCTTTCAATGCACTCATTTCTGCAAGACAGCAAGCCATCATGGCTGAATAATTATGTAAATCTAAAGCAAAGAAGTATCCGGTAATTGCTTCCACTGATGAGATATGTGCATTCCAATCCCCACTTCTAACAGATCTTATTAATTGAAGCAAACATTCCACCATTATCATGTATTCGCGTAATATTTTAAATGTTGGGTTTTTCTGACCTTGAACATTGCCGATTTCTTCCAGTTTTTCCAGAAAAATGACATTTTCCCATGGTGGTCAACAATTCATGAATTCCACTTTTTGTGATGGTTTTTGTATTTACTTCTTCGACTTCTTTTAATTATTTCCGGACAACAAAACTTGCTGAAAAACTCTTCAAAATAACAGTCATATGGCGCAACCAATGTCTGTCATTGGGCTTGTGTAGCACGTCTTACATGTTTGGCGCAGACGATTTGTTGCACAACGCTTTCGTTGTACCAAATACCCCACAGCTCTGGGATACCACTTCCATCAGTAAAAGATCCAACAGCACGAAGTAAGGCCATGAATACTATATGCAGCTCCCCAGGCCTAAAAAATGAACCGATTATGAAGAGGATGGTGATACATTATTAGCTGTTGCACAGGTCTATGTAGACCTAAATCTATTGTTATATTATACGTCATCCTGTAGGAGAAACAAATAATTTAATTACACGGTATGTAATTTAACGGTTTACTTAATAACTTAAAAAAAAAAAAAAGTTGCACTACTTTACCAATATAGATACCATGCATTTATGGTGATTGTCCCTGAAATTACAACGTTAAGATAAATTTACTTAAATATGTAATTAAAACAAAAAACATTAATCGTAGCGTAAAATATCATAAGAACTTTTTTGTAGAGATAAAAGTTACCTTTCAAATGAGATATTACACATTGAAAAACATATGAAAATATTTGAGTTATTAACGATAATAATTTTTGGAGGGTAGTCATTTTGATGACATCACCAAAATTAAACGCATCAGAATTTGGACTGCCACCATCAAAATTATTTATCCAGAGTTAGTTTACGACAAAAAAAAAAAAACATTCCCGCAATTTCTTTACGAAAACTGACACGAAATTACATATGCTCCCCTACTATATAGTACACGTGGGCAAACCGCAAAGGGACAGCTATACTCTATCCAGTCTAAGGTTGCAACAGAAATAATAATTGCTAACGAAATATATCAAAGCAATTTTATTTTATTTTGATTCCTCTCATTGTGAGTGTGCCTAATACAGTTACCTTATATTTTTCCCAATATTTCAAAAGAAAATATATGCTGTACAAAAATTTTATTTTCATTCACTTACATGAATTAGCTGCAACCTTAGAATGGATGGAGTATAGTTCTCTATACATAAAATGAAGTGTCCCACTCATTCATTCATTCATCAACGCACAGCTCAAACCGCTGGACCTAGAAACGTGACATTTTCAGCGTAGCTTCCCCTTACGGCGTAGGCACAATTAAGGAATGATTTTTCGAAAATCGAAAATTGAAGGAGTGAAAAGGGGCGAAATGTGTTTTCGCGAAATTCTCGATAACTCTCTAGCCTAATGATACATTGTTAATAATTTTACTTCAAAACATTGCCTAAGTAAATGCATATTTCATAATTTTTCGATTTTTTCGAAATTCGGAAATTAAGGAGGTGAAAAGCCGTTAAATGTGCTTTCAATAAATCCTCTATTTCTCTTAAACCGCTTAAGATATTGAGATGATATTTGCATCACAATGGTGCTCATGTAGGGAAATGTCTAAAAAAAATTTTAGGATGTTTCAAAATTCGCCCTTGAAGGCCGGTAAAAAAATGAAACGTGTTTTCAATTAATCATCCGTATTTCCTGAACCATACGAGATATCGAGGTGTTTTTTGCTTTAAAATGAAGCTTTCGTAAAAGTAATTTCAGGATACATGCGCTTTTCTTTAAAGTTTGCGCACGTAAATATATACAAACAGATTTAAGGTAATTCGCAAATTAATGATATACAGAGAATATAGTTATTCCGTCAATTAATACGTAATCAAAAGTTAGTTACTCTTTTCTATAACACACGCGGGCGAAGCCACAACGGGACAGCTAGTAAGAATATATTTATTTACTGTTATATGAAGTATTCCTTGAGATTTTTTTTCCAAATGAGCGTCCGTTAAATTAACAACTGAACTAACAATTTTTTTTTCGGAAGCACATTTCTGGATAGTTCTGCGAAATTAAATTATCCATATACGAACATATGCTTTTAAATATGCTATACGAAACTGTATTCGCTACTCAAATTCGTATTCACGTAGGCCTACGAGTTTTCTATTAATTGCACGTTCGTCGCTGCGAAACGTTCCAAAACTCTCAAATAACTCACAATTACGAAATACGGTAACTGCTATGAGTCCGTTACTGCTGACGAACGTTGACAGACCTTCAGTGATTTCAGAACCCATCAGTCGTAACAGAAATCAGCGCAGGTATACGGCACCCATAAGTTTATCGGTTCGTCTAAAGCTGAGGTGAGAGGCCTTTCCAACCTTTTTACGAGTTCTTACGTTACGAGCACGAGCCAGGATTCGAACTCAGGACCTCTCGCACCGTAGACTAGCGCCTAACCGATTGCGTTACGGATGCCGGCAGTTTGTTTGAAGACAGGAGGTACTCGCTGGTCGGAAATAATATACAGCAAGTGTTCATTCCTAGGCACAGCGGAACCTGTACTCGTAATTTACTTCAATCACTTTCTTCGCCATCCGCAAACCCTAGTAGCCGACGAATGTCTTCAAGTCCAAATGATGTTAGAATCTAGACAGTTTTAACGGCTACAAACTGACTTGAAATAATAGGTAGTATTTTATTAAACTTCCATTTGTGATTTTTGAAAGAACTGTGCAATGGGAGTGCATGACTGGATTTAGTTGCTTGGACGTACTATTCCATTGCGAAATAAATGACTGCCAAAGAAAACTAAAGATGATAGAAAAACATAAATAAGCAGAGTATGCTGTAGTCAGCAGGATACGTAGGCCTACACAACTTAATATTCCAAAAATTGGAATCGGGTCAAATAAAACAAGGGACAAACAGATAATAAATGAAAATAATAAAAATCAAAACTAAAAAAAGAAACCCAAGTTAACATGCGACACAACGATGAGACAAAAAAAAAAAAACACAACGTATATCAGACACGAACAGAAAAACAACAAACGACACAACGAAGACACGAAACAAACCCAAACACAGTAGATATCAGACACAAACAGAGAAAACAACAAACGACACGACGATGAGACGAAACAAAACACAGTAGTTATCTAGACAGACAGTATAACGACATTTCGGGAACTGGAAACTGTTCCCGTCATCAGGTAGGTAGACAGACACAGGGTTCAGGAACACGAGTGCGACTGAACACTTCCATTGCCGCACGGAAAAAAAAAAAAAGTAATTTACATAGCACAGTTATTCTTTGGTGAAAGTTTATAACCCCTCTTTTAAGGCCATAATTCATAATTTCTACGACTTTATGATTTTTTAAAATTCCTAAACGGGATCAGATATCAGAAAAGCTGCTGTCCAATTTTATTACAAATTGTTTTTACTATATAGTCAAATCTTTTGAGCAAAACAAATTATACAGATTTGGCTAGTTAGGTCATTAATGGGAATTAACTTAATCATTTACTCAGCTGTGTTATGAATTGAAAAAAAAATTAGTTGACATGGTATACACTGTTTTAAACAAAACAGTGTAACAGTTTTTCGATATTTGCTCTCGTTTAGCATTAAAGAATAACTACCGTAAAAGCGATATGAATGATGGTTCATAGCTTGTATCACTTATTAAAATTTATTTTAACTTAATTAATTCCTGTTTTAAAATTGGTCATGATTTAACTAAAAATGTTTCGCTATGGACATTGCTAATTATTATACCTTTCATTATGTACACTGCATTCGAAAAATTAAAGCGTAACTATGAAATAAATAAGCTAATTTAAATTTTAAGACAAAAATTCTCTCTCTCCAAATAATAAACACAAAACTATTCCCACTAGCGATTTCATCCAATAAAACGCATCAAATAGTAAACTGTAATGTTTCTATAAAGAATTATTGCCGGTTATTCGTTACATTCTTCATGTATAAATGAAAATAAATATTATTAACAAATGAGGTGACGCAGCCTCCGCCTCATGGAAGTTCCCTAGCGCTTGCACGTGCGTGTGTGTTAAGAGACTTGAGTTGATGTGGCACTTGAGATGATAAAAGAAACCCTTATTACTCAAAGACAGCAATGTTATACACAATGTTATCTTTGTCTGCAACAGAATGGAAAACAGAATTGTAGCATTAAAACTATTTGGCACGATCAAAATTTTCATTTATCATAAGAACGTCGTAAGAATGTACGTCCAAGTTCTTATAGCTACAGTAATAATAATGTAATAATATAATAATAGTATTTTTAAAGGTATGACAAAAATGTATCTCAAGTCCGTAACTATTGTACTACCTATGGCAAATTGTGGATACGGATACTACGAAACAACAGTTCGTGGCATTAATTTACACATGTAGCAATTCCTTTATGTAAAAATAAGAAACAAAGCATTCATTAAAAAAATGTTTGTTTTATCGTGAAACATCCACGAGCAGATCTCATTCTTGAGATAAAGAAAGTATCTTGTCGCTGAACGAACAGTCCATGCACGTAACGGTAATTCCTCTGTGTAACAATGTTCGCACCGCAGTTCTCTGACGTCACAGCTCCGGCCTAGGCTTGGGCTTTCCCAGAGACGTGTGGCAGTTTACAACCCCCTTACCCCTTCACTCCAGCAAACCGCGTCACCGGGAAACACTCTCCCGCCCTCCGAAGCCTCTCTTTCAAGTGCATCATGGGGATTTTGCACCCTGATCCTTTGCCTACTTGTGCGGCCGCCATCCGACAATCAAGTAGGCTGTCTCCTCCTGATTTCTAAAAAAACAACTAACTTACGTTAAGTTGTTCGTGGTAATTTGAGCATTTCTGAAGACTATCTTATCAAGAATTAGTAACCAAATATGCATTGAATTGTGGCCTCTGATAAGCTATTCTGAACTGCGATATCTAGCCTGTGTTTATTATTTACGGTGCAAAATATGGGCAGTTAACAGGGGAAATAAAACAAGTAGGCTGTAAGAAGAAAAAATAATTTCGTAAGTGCTGACTTAAGGGGCCTACCTACCTGCGCTTAAAATACGTTGCAACAAGTTACGACTTTTTCTTTTACGAAACTATTCAACGTGCATTACATTTGTATATCTACAAAAAGAATACACACTTCAAACTATGTCGCTATAGTTACAAAAATTCGGCACGTTTATTAGAAACATCATTTTCGGACCCCTCAAAATGGCCTTAAATTAATTTTCCTCGACTGCCGTATCAGGAAAAATAACAACCAGATTTGAAAAACATAACTATAGAAACAAGCGTTGGACTTTTGAATTATGCTACCCATAAATATAATAATGTGGTCGTCGCTTAAAGGCTCATAGGAAATGGATAACAGTGAAGCACTGCACGCCAGGTGAGTGGATTGCGCAGAGAGGCAATAATGCATTACATACGCCGGTCAATGGCAACCTTACCGCTCCTGTCTCACACACACACACACACACACACGCCTAAGCGCAGCCTATCTAGGCCGCGTTCCAGAACATTACTCTTGGAGCAGAGTAAAGTAATGGAGAGTAAGGTAGAGTAAAACAAGAGTAAAATTTGTTTTGGAACGGGCGTAGAGTAAACAGATTCAGTTGTTTGCAAACATTGCGAATATGTAGGTTCGACAGCTGTAATTATAAAAATTAATATTACGAGTTTTTAACTGTTATGAAGTGTGGTGAAAACAAATATTCGTTAGTATTATGGTTTTATCGTACAGTGTGGTGGACATGTGCTCATTTTCGTGGATTGGAAATGTTCACGAATATTAAAGTGCTTTGTTAATTTGCAGCAGCGTTTTTATAATACAGTGAAATATACAGGCGTTGTTTTACCAAACTTTTTCTTCGTCTGCTAACTTACGTCGCAATGAAAAACATACGGCTTAATGTGAGTGATGTGTAACTTGCTAAGAGCAAAAATTATGTTGGCAGATTATATTTGTACTGGTTGTAATTTATGTAATTGATTTCTGAATTCCGCGTAGGTTTCGTCGTAACTCGTTTGGCATGGTGTTTATGAGTGCATTACATGTGGATGTCGTCGTTCAGAGAGTCATAAATCAAATTGTTCAGCACTTGTATACTCATGTGTTGCGAATACACACGACATCCGTTCAAGAACTCTACAAAACTAGGCCTAGACGATTTGAAAGTTTAATGTTAACCGAGGTATGTTTGATTTGTGTAGACAGCAAATATATGTAGAAAGGTTAGAACCAGTGTATCGTCAGTCTCACGAAAGACTTTAAACTATAGACTAAGAGTAGTCGTCCTGTCTTACGAAATAAAGAGAATCACAACAGAATCACTCCAACGCCTGAAATATGAAAATGAAGCAAATTAATAATAGGCAATATTATTTATTCCCCAAGACGGGAATCATGGAGCAAGGAAACTTAGAATGAATTATTTATTTCATAATGTTCTCGACAATTGCTGAAACAGATGTTAGCGAACATTCTCACTATCTATTTACATTAACACTTCTATTCTTTATCTCAGTCATTTTAAAATAAATGTTACGTTTTAACAACAATTCACTAAACACACTCGTTAATAGCTACAATTGACAATTATTAGGACTCATATTACAAAGGGAATATGTTTATTAATAGGTACAGTTTAGTATAGGAAACATATATTAATTTACAGGTATTCAATATACGTCCAACAACATAATATCGTTACTTCGGCCTAATTACAATTACTTTTGAAAGTGAAACGTGCATTTCGCCCATTTTTTTTTACTTTCAACATAAACAAATGAATTTTACTCTCAGTTACTCAATGAAATCACGTGAGTAAAAATTTTACTCTGCAAATATGCTCAGAGTAATTACTTCGTAGTTTTGGGACACCGCCAGAGCAAGTAAAATTTTTGCTCCAAAGGTTTTGGGACAGGCACGGAGTAAATTTTACTCGCAGAGTAACGTTTTGGAACGCCACCCTAGGGAGGCCCCTTAACCAAAATTTCCTTCTCTCTTTCTCTTCCTTTACCATGAAGGAGTACACGCTAATTCACATTTATATCGAAGTTGTCGATAAAGTTTAGCAAAAAAAAAACATTTACATTCGTATAAGCACATGACGGAGGTTGAAACAAGTTTAACAGTACTCTAATATACAACATAAAAACGATACAATATCCTACAATACAAAATCGGTAAGGTACAATTTTTTCGTCATTATTTTTCTCTTTCTTTTTCTTTTCCACTAGGACACAGGGTGCGGCGACCGCGACGTAACTTCCATTTTCGACATATGCGCCATTCAGGCTGTAGATGTCGTGGCGGGGCGGGAACCATCTCATTCGAGAGGTGTGGGTTTCGTCAGTCACCACCATGCGTCGGAACTGTGAGGAGCGTCCGTTTGCCGCCGAGGCGTACTTTCAGAATGACTTGATAAATTGGACTTGACTTTAATTCTAACAAGAAGAGACAACGACCCGCACTTCAAGGGCATCGATGGCTGTTCTGAGGGAACACTTCCCGGAGAACCTCATCTCAATAAGGAGCGATTTGGAGTGGACAGCCTGCTCCCCGATTTGGCCCCATGTTTTTTTTTTTGTGGGGTTATTTGAAATCTCGTGTTTACGTCATCCGCCCAAGGGCCCTACACGTCCTGAAGGCTAACACCAGGGCAGACATTGCTAACATATTCGCTGCCATGCTGGTGTCATGAGAAATGCCAGAAATCGGCTTACTCAGTTTACGGACAATCGTGAGCGTCACCTACCTGATTTTATTTTCAACACTGTGTAAAACCCAACTTTGGATACGTAATTATAAATTAAAATGAAAACTTTCTTATTCACAAAACAGGTTTTATTGCCGTGCAAAAAAAAAAAAAAAAGTCATGTCGCATCCTGTACTTATTCACATGTCAATCCAAGATGTTTATAAAGTTTAACGTACAAAAATAAATGGATCACTTGGGTTGCATACTGATAAACACATGACCAGGTTAGAAACTCATCAAAAGAATAAAATTATTTTGATATTAAATAGTTCTTTAACTGATAATTGAAAACTTTATTGTTACATGTGTACAATTCTTAGAGTTTAGGAGGAAGTTTGTTAATAGTTTCATAGCAGCGTAATGCGTACCTCTGTTAGGCCTATTTGTTAGGTATATTGTTCGAGTCCTTGAGGAAATCAGAATTAATTGTTTAACTAACCTGAAACACTTCAATTTTTTTTTTTTTAATGAAGATCTGAACTGAATGAGCGTATTAGCAGAGAAATGTGAGAACTTTTAGTATTTTAAATAATGACTTCGGACGCTGTTTCTTTTTATGGCATACTATTCCCAATGCTTGCTTTAGCTGAATTCCTACATAAGATGGTTCCATATTTCATAATTGAATGAAAGTGCGCGAAGTACATAATTTTTCAGGTTTAGGTGTCGAGCTTGTTGGTCATACACCTGAGAGCAAAAAGTAGGCTACTGCTTAGTTTGCATGTTATATTTTCTGCATGGGTTTTCCAGTCAATCTTTTCATTAATTTGGACTCCTAGAAATTGTGTGTCAATTGTTTGCTGGATATAATTTTCTCTGCATGAGACTTTTATATCACCATGGATTTTGTTTTTGTTATAAATTCAGTGAAATTGGTTTTGTCGATACATATTTTACTGTGAGTTTGTTGGCAATAAACAAGCATCCATAGTAGGCTACCTGCATAGCATATACACATTTAGATTTATTTTAATAAGGATGCTGCAGTCATCAATGAATAGAACTGTGGTATGGCTGATTCACTTAATAGCACTAGAAAGATCGTTTATGTAAATTTAAAATAGAAGGGACCTATATAGAACCTTGAGGAACACAATGAGTATAACACAATTTTCAGACGTTGTACAAATCCCTATTGTTTTGTCATTATTATTTCACTTAGTTTTCTAGATGTTCGATATGGTTGAAGTAGGTTTTTAAAATTGTTTCTCATTTCGTAGTACTCCAAATTTTTTTATTAAAATTTGCTGCTTGACAAATCAAAAGCCTTAGCTAGGTCATAAAAGATACTTATAATGAGTTTATGATTGTGCTTCCAAGATTCATGTTGTTAATTAAAGGTTACATTATACGAGCACATGTAGAAATACAAATATATATTTATAGTAATCAGTAACAGAGAACATAAAAAAATATTTTTCCACTTAAACAAGTCTTGAACTTCCATCCGCATCATACAGAATAAATTACACGAGAATGCCGGAAAATTGTTTTTGTTTTTAATTTACCATGATTACTTACGTTTTGCCGGATATAACGTTTGAATTTTTTTTATCCAATCACCAAATCACTAAATCAACGTAACTTATGCTTATTAAATGCACAGCATGCATAGGCCCTACTCAATACATGCAACACAGTCAGAACCGGCACTCTTTTCTAGCTGAATTTCTTGGGCGTCCTCTTCTGACTCGACATTGGAATGACTGTAATATAGGCTTACTAAAGCCCAAAACGTTGATTCAGTGATTACTTTGAAAGAAAATACTTTAAACTGAGTTACAGACGTATAGGCATACGCGACAGTTTTGCAGTGATATTATAAAATGCAAACAACGATGTTATGTTTTCAGTGATTACTAGATAATTTTTGGTGTTGAATGAATACCGATATTGAAGCCATTTCAAACATATTCGCTACCGGTCGCCAAGTGGTTTGCAGATGGCACACGTTTATTCTAAAACTGTTCATGTCATTGTGCGTGAATCTAGCATTCAAAGAACATTTCGCGGATGTAGGCCTATACCTGTTTCTGGTACCCCAGTCAAATTTAAAGTTAATTTTCTCACCGCCGAAAATGGGTGTTTTTCGGGTTCCGTATAGGTGTGAAAATCTTATTACAAAGATCTTTAAAATTGTAAACGGTTGCAAAATACTCTTTATCGTTAATATTACGACATAAAATGACAGGGTCACAACTGAATGTCTCAGAGTTGAGATGTCGGTAAGAATACTGCCAGTTTAGAGACTTGCGCCTATAGGCTAGAGTGAGAAGTAATGCATACTACAGAACATATGAAATAATTATTCTATAAACTACTTAATACTGCAAAAAGAAACGATAGCAGTTAAAGAAAATTAGGAACGCCTCTAACAAAACAAAAACTATGTGGAAAGTTATCAACGAGGAATTAAAGCAAACACAAAAAATTAGGTAATCTAACGGTAAAAATAAATAATGAACACCTAACCGACAGTAAGGAGGTTGCTGATATGTTTAATGAGTACTCTGCTGACATACCTCATCAATTGCTATTGGAAGCAAAAGCAATGAATTCAAACATAGCAATGACCAACACTGCCGAGTTTAAATTACCCCACATTTAATGCCTCCACATTAATTTATCTGGCATCAATTTCTAAGAAGATATTGTTAATGTTATCAGCAATGGAAAAAAAACCCACTCATGTGGCATTGATGAGGTTCCAATGACCTTATTTAAAAAATGCCCACATCTGTTAAAAAAAATCCCTTGGCGCAAGCATATTTTCAAAAAGTGCATTTCCAACGGTATCTTCTCTGATAGATTAAAATTTGCAAAAATCATTCCAGGTATAAAAAAAGATGAAAAAAAAAAAAAACTCAGCTAGACAACAATAGGCACATTGCTCTGCCTACGTCATTTTTCAAAATACTAGAAAAGGTCATAGCACAAAACCGAAAAATTTTTTGGAAAAAAACAAAGTGATAAGGCCTACAAGTCAGTATGGTTTCATGGAGGGTAGATCAACAGAACAAACCATATTCAAATTTATTAGCAAGATTCTCGAGTCCAACGATAAGAAACTATAACAACACTGGTATATTTACGGACTTGTCCAAGGCATTTGATAGCATAGATCATGATCTTCTAAAAAGCTATAGAACTGTATGGTATCAGGTGAATCGCCAATCAACTTATTCGTTCTTATTTAGAAAACAGACAACAGATAGCCTCGATTATATGCTATACTGCCGAAACAGACACATAAATTACTATCATTCAAGACGACGTACGATCACGGCTGGAGTAAGCCTACCTCAAGGTTCAATCCTAGGACCCTTATTATTTGTAATATATAGCCTATTAATGATTTTCCTGGAAACATAAAAACCGGCTCTACTGTAATGTTTGCTGATGACATAAACATTCTTGAAGTCAGTCCTACAAATAAGCTGGTTCTTGAATTAAATGTGAAACAACCATGAGCGATATGAATAACTGGTTCCTCTCCAACAACTTGAATCAAAACGTAAATAAATCAGCCCTAATGAACTATATGTATATATATATATAAAAGGGGGATATTTTTGGAAATAGATCTAAATTTAGAAAGGACCATTGTGCAGGATTAAGTTTTTAGGCTTGACCGAAGATAACTAACTTGGAAAGAACAAACCAACATGCTATGCAAGAAACTCAGCTCAATGCGTTTTGTCATATCAATGCTTAAAAAAGTAAGTGACCAAAATACAATCTTATGTTTCTCCAACATTTAGTCGGCATCATATTTTGGGGCAGATCGGGAAACTGGCAGACTGCTTTTAAATTGCAAAAAAAGATAGTCCGAATAATTAACAGCGCAGGGTACAGAAGTCACTGTAAGCAGTTCTTCAGGGAAAATTTGTATCCTGTTCTATACCTATTAAGAACGTAACACCAATCAAGAACAATAATATACACAAACATATATAGCCATCAGACATGCTAACCAACCACACATACCTAGCCACTCACGCAGAACTAAAATATCCTCACTAAGTCCCAATCATTTGGTACAAAATTGTTTAACAAGCTACCAACATCCATAAAATCATTAAGTAATCATTATGAACTGTACTTAAAAAATACCCCAGAGCATGGCATTATATTGTGTTGAGGAATATCTTAATACCTCATGTCTATTGTGCTACTTTAAAACAGTACTACTGTTGCGTTCTGCAAGCATAAATTTTAACATGATTAATTCATAACAGTTGTAACAATGTGAGCAATCAATACCATGTATATTCATGTAATTATAACCTATTCCTGTTATATGTTTGTATAAGAGCTTGACAAGTCCAAACCCAGTCAGTACTTAGTTGTAAATAAATAGCGCTTCACCACTTCCAAGCATCGAATACGCTAATTACGTTCACTCAAGTGGCCTCTTGAACAGTGTGCTAAACTTTCTCTAAGTTACATGACGATAACTTTCCATTTTTTTTACATAGCTTTTAGGCAAAATGTCCGATATTTCTTTCCCTCGCGAGAAAAAAATTTCCATCACAAAATTGCAATGGAAAATTTATCACCTATCGTTTAGCCTACTGCTTAAAGGCAGCTTTAGTTTGAGCTCCTCATGTCAACACTGTATAAATGTTAAACGATTTTTAAAATAAATTTAATTTTTTTCCCTTGTAGGCTACCTAGGCTATATCTTAGTCGTCTGTGACCTAGGCTGTGTCGAGTTTAGACCAATGTTTATGTCATCCTCCGTGAATTTTCTGTTCTGTAGGCATACCCTCAATTATTGATTTCTGTGACTCGTAGGGCCTATAGTCATACTGAAAAATGTAAAAAAAAAGTAATGTAAATTGTTTTCTTTCTAACATTTGAGCTATAGGCTATTTTACCTCCGCTACTTTTATACAGAATGCATACATGCCTAAATAAACTCATTTAAATTCATAGTTAGCTTAGGTTTACATTACAAACAAATATCAGCCAACGAAATTTTTCGTTGCTCAATACCATTTGACCTTCAGCAGAATTAATTTTAAGCAGGCAACCAAGTTGCGCCGCCATTTTCTTGGGTTACAGTACTTTTTGCTTGTGGTTTTATGATTCCCCTCCGCCCATCGCTTCTTTGCGCTTATTGGTTAGCAGCTTCTAGCTAGTCAAGAGTGGGGTCACATGGACGAGTTCATGTAACTATTCAAGGGATGGAAGTATTGAAAACAGTTAAATGATATAGTTAAATAGTGAAATTAAATTAATAAAAATGGCAGCCAATAGTACTGTAATTCTAAAAAGATGACATAAATAAATAATATTAATTTGTTGTCCTCTTTACACCTGAATGAGTGCTGTCTGCGAATCAGAGTTTTGTACTTGAGCTTGGCAGTGCTCGAGAAATCCCGTTGAAAGCGAGGGGAGGAGTAAAGTAGGAGGGGAAATTGCTGCGTGGCGCCATCCGTCGTGTCGGTGGTCACTCATTGTTTACGTACTTTCAGCACAGGACGAAGCGTATTTAGCAAACTTCCTGATTGCGCTTTGAGATAACTGGCAACATGGTAATCATCCAATAGGCAAGTTGTGTAGCTGGTGTGTCACGGACACGAAATGGAGCTGCCGATTGGTGACGGTGTTTACGCCGCCGAGCGGATCATGAAGAAACGAGTTAGACGGGTGAGTGCGTATGTGTGTGTGCATACTGTTTGCGTCAGACTTGCAACTAGCTATCTGTGTTGCTTGCAGCATGCAGTACGGACGCCATGCGCTGTGACCTCCGTATTTTCTTTTTTTGTAGTTAATCGACAGTGATAAAAAAACTGACGGTTTATCATAAATTGATGTACCGTCTATTTTCTTGTTGTATGGTGTTCTTCGGGTTATTTTGCGGTAGTTATTTAATGTTCAAGACAGTTACTGAAAACTTATTACAGATAAAAGATGACAATTTCTTTTCAGTAATTAGCGAAATTTTTGTACGGAGTACGACTATTAAAATTATTATAAGTTAAAATATGTAGGATAGGCTAGATGTTTTACCGCCATGTTTTTAATCCAAATCACTTGTTTTTATTTAAACATTTTTTTTATTTGTACGCGTAGATTTTTTCTTCATAAGGTATAATTTTTTATGGAATTATGATTTGATTTGCCGTACATTATTTGGTAGAATTTACTGTAAAGTGCAGCGCGTATAAAATAAATAAAGTAATAAAATATTGCATTTTGTGATACACCTACTAATTTGGCGAGAGACAAAGAGTAATTATTTTATTTATTTATTTTTTTTTGGAAAAAGTGCCTGGAATGTAAAACTTGCCAGTACAACACAGTCCACATTTTTATTTACGAAATATAGCCCCATTTCCGTTACACTTTGTTACCAAATAGCTTTCCAAAATGCTATCAAATCCTGAACCCTTAGATTTTGGGTGTTCTTTTTTGAGATTAAAGTAGATAAACAAAATGAGTATAATCCACCGGCTACATATTTGTGGGTTTGCACGGAGTCGAGTGAATGAAATTTTTATAAACCCAATAATGTTATCGCCAGAGAAGTCGTTTCTCACAAATTGCATGGCAAACTGAGTTATGGTGAATTTCAAGGTGCGTGTATTTTGCGGAACGTTTTTGGTTTTTACGACAGTCTGTTTTTTTTGTCCCGCGCGTCAAAATGTAGCTTTGAATCATATCGATTCCATGCTGCCAACAGACTGACAAGAAAGAAACTATAAAGCAAGGTCAGCGCATGTTTTGCGCAAAAGCGGCACAAGGTTATCACAGATAATGATTAATTAATGAGAGATAGTAAAATCAATTCAATGCTGTCATTGCAAACTAATATAATATTACGTTACCGTACGTAATTTCAGTGTACATTATTTTACTATTTAAGCTGAAGAATTAGTAAAAATGAAACGAAATATTATAAAAAAAAAGTTAAAATGTATACGTACCAGTGGTTATTCAAAGTTTAGGAATAAGAAAAGTACTTAATAGCACAATTTTATCACCTTAAAAACTTTAATACAAAACAAATGTGCAAGGTCACAAGTCATAAATTATAAAAAATTGTTATATGACAAATGAGTACCTGAGGTTAAGTAAGTAGATTTACGGTATTAAAGTACTAACTGTGCAATAATGAAACAGCCTTAAGTGAGCCGATGACTTAAGGTATTTTTTTATATTTCTTCGTTTTACGTCAGAATTCCTAGATAGAATTAGGAATTTATGAAGTATGGAATATTATCTTCTTGCAGGTGGTAGCTCAGACTGTCTATTAAGCGGCTTATCAGTGGTTCCACATATTTCTCAGTAAGTTAAGAGAAGTTACTCTAGATATGGGCCTTATAGTTTTATAGTCTTGTGGTATGTTTATATTTTCAGTCAGTAGGCCCTGTCAACATTAGTAGCACCTACGGATGTGCTGATAGGCTTTTGAATTTGAAACTGAGGTGATACAGAAATGCCATCATGTGTTGGGTAGCTAGACCTTTCACACACCCTCTTCCCTTCGCAGTGTTTTTGTAAAGAACACTGATTGAGTTTATGTACAATGAGGATGTCGAGTAAGATCACAGTCTTAGAATTACAGGTCTGGACACTAGCATATCTAACAACGCTACTGAGTTGACACCTTAATGACTGAAAGCGCGACTAGCAATGAAGTGTTGTTTTAACATTGCAGTATAATGTCATCACAGAATAAATAAGTACTAACAGAAGCGACAAGATGATGTTTTTATCGTAGGTATTCGTTTTCTCTATGGGTTTTCATGGAGTTCGTTGATGTTTGGTTACACTGAAATTTAGTAGGTCTTATTTTATAATTTGCAAGGAAATTGGCAAGTAAGTAACATCAAATGTAACATTGCTAAGTGCATAATTGAGATACAAACAAATTACAATATTTCTTGAAATATAAGCAGTTGCTTAAATCAGTGTCTCAAATTCCACATGGCTTTGTTTACACGCTTGTACGCCCAGAGAGCTGGTATAATAACAGTTGTAAAAAAACATGTTTATGTCGCTTATGATAGAATTAGTTATTCTGTAATGTTGAGCCTCAAATAGTCACATTTACTATGGGAAAGTGCAGCTTTCCAGCATTGTTACAGCACAAGACGTTTTATGAACTGCATCAACTGGAAACACTAGCAAAATTCACATTCGTATATCTCTATTTTCTATGGTGGTTATATATTTACGAACTAAATTTCTCTTAAGCTAATAGTATTAGAATGTGTTTATAAATATCTTAAATTTAACTTACCAAAATAATAACTAGAATATAGCATAACTATATCATGATTACATTTCAATTTATAAATAACAAAATATAAAACTAAAACTACCCATAGAGCAATGTGCTACTCAGCGCGAACTGGAATTGAATAACACGTCTCCTTTTTTTCTGACTTTCCTATATTGTCCTTGTACATTTGTTACACGACCAGAAACAATATTTGGTCATCTGAATGTAGTGGAGTGTCTGAACCCCTTGATAATGTTTTTTTTGTATGCCTAAGTTACATATTGGCATTAAATCATCAGTTCAATATATAAAAACCTGAAATGTTTTTGTAGACATGCCATTGCGAGTGAATACTGCAGAGTAACAGAAAAACCTCATAGTAAAAAAAAATTTTAAAAAAAGCCAGTATTAACTGTTTTTGACAATCATGACTGCATACAATTCTGGAAAGGCATATATTGGTGTCCAGAAAGATGACCCAAAAACTAAAAATTTGAACAGAAATAACACTTAAATTAGTTACGAAATGGAATGTAGTTCTGAGGACTCTAAAATAAAATGACAAAATAAGGTAAATGATTGTGAACATAGACGACACAACAAAAAAAAAACGAAAGGTAGCCAGCTTCTTTCGACAACAATAGAGGTATTGTTTCGGGAACAAATCTCGGCTCCCGAATGTCGCACTTGTTGTCGATGTGTTGTTTGTGTTCACATCTATTCGTATCTCTTGTCACTTGTGCTGTCATTGTTATCCTGGTCTGTTTCTGTTATTTTTCTTACACCTTGGTTCGTTGTTTGTAATCATTTTTCTTTCAGGTTCTTTTTGTGCATCTTTCTTCTTGGCACGACATGACTATAATCTGTTCTGGGGTTGTGTGTTATTGTTTATTTTTTTGCCTCTGGCTATGTCTATATTCCTTTCTGCACTTGTATGTTTGTTGATAGCAGCTAATACTGTACTTTGTATTTGTTTTACTGTGGAGTTTTTCTGCAATTCTGCAACATTTGTGTGCAATGAGTATGTCAACAAAAATGTTTCAGTGTATAATTTTTATTTATTGTTTGTCATAGGATACATTTGAGTGCAAGTTTTACTTACAGTATTTCTTTTTACTTTGGTTAAGTTTCACTTATTTTTGTTCACATTAACAATTCTACAGTTCTTTTTATTGTATTGTCTGTATTTTACTACTTTCAAGATGACTGCTGAAAATAAATCATTGCAACAGTTTTGTGTTTGGCCAAATGCTGATGTTTAGTCAGTAACTTTTGCCTATATCTTTTCTTATACCTACTGTAATTAAATTACAAAGTTTATCATTACATTAATCACGTATTGTGATGAAATACATAATTAAAATGACACCATGTTAAATGTTTTGAAAATACGTTTTTTATGTGGTTATTGACTTGGGAATGTTTGTTTCAGGGAAGAGTGGAGTTTTTTGTGAAATGGAAAGGTTGGAGTCAGAAGTGAGTATCATACATTACATAAAAGAAAATGAAGTTAGTTTTACATGTTTGTACCTGGTTTCTACTTACTGATTGATTTTCTACTATATTAAATTTTTTGCTCTATAAACGTATTGTTACAAGTTTGAGCAAAACTTTTATATGTGGGCAATTCCCATGAGTTTTTTTGGGATAGAGGTCTTACAATTATAAATAAAAGAGTTAAATTAAGTACTGGCTTTAGTAGCTCACAAAGCTACGAAATACACAAAACAGTAATCAACCATAACTCTCACAACACAATTAGTTATGCACACAATTACCACTGTATCACAGACACGTTAATTAACTTTGAAAATTAAAGCACAAAAAATATCTACCATCAATTAATTAAACACTACAAATCACAATAAAATTCTTTCATACATCCAATCAACAGTCTTTCAAATATTGACAGTGTACAACCTTAATAGTCCGCAGTGGTGATGAATCGTCGTGTGCTGCGCAGCACTCCGAGTGCACCGCTGTCTTCACTCTTGAGGTCTTCGGTTCGACTCCCGTCGCATACCTCCTCTTCGCCCGTCAGCCCTCCGCAGCAGTCCTCTTGGTTCGTCCAACACTGCTCTGAAGGTAGCTGCCTGCCGCCTCACAGTAGCCTCTGACGTCACCAAGATGTCTTCACCAGTCTATCTCCACAACCATAGCACCTTCCTCTAGCACGACCAATAGCGAACTCTCCCAAATGTGCCGATTCTGCGGTTTTATACTCCTCGAAACAGTCGGGGAATAACCACATTACAGGGGTCTAAAAATAGACATTACTACATGTTTCGGACATGAATTGAGTCTCGTAGGCCGCCCTCTTAGGGTTAAGACACAGTTGGGATAGGTATCTATGAAGTAGTTTCGGCGGAATTCCCACTATAAGAAACCAAGGCTTTGAGTCATGGGCCAGCCCTCAAGGTGTTTCGACACAGGCCCCATCCAGCCCGCCCCACAGAAACACAGCATGCATCAGTATAATAGTATACCAGTGCAATACATTAGGTAAAAAATGTCATTAATGAATGGGATCTATTTACCACATACAAATTCCTTGTTTGAGCTCGGCGTTATGGCAGGCCTTATCAACTGGATTGTGAAGGATCTGTAATGTACTGTTGACATAAACAACAAGAGGGTGACTAAATGCCCTTTTTCAATATATATGTCAAGTGATTAATGAATGAAATCATGCAATTTTCCTAAATTAATTTGTCAGAAAAAGTTTGTTCGTAAAGTTGTGATAATCCCTTGTTCAAATTGCATTTTACGGTAACTATTTAAAACGTAGCTGGGTTCAGCATGGAGATGGACTATTGAGTCGTACTTATATCATTAAAAATATCACACGAAATTCGTGTAGGCCAACTCTTTAAGAATAAAAATTATTACAGTATCAAAGAAATTTATTAATTAGTGTTCTGTCTGTTAAACTTCTGTTTACCATTTTGTAGAAGCAAATCAGTTTATAAATACCATTTTGAAGACATGAAATTGTAACACTGAGTAAAAATACAGAAAGTTTCTGTAGAGCTACATTATAATGCCTGGTTTAGCTAATGTTTCATATATATTTTCCTTCTAATGTTGCAATTACAGTGGAACAACATATGTATAGGCCATTCGGAATAAAGTGAGCACTAAAGATTTAACCTTTGAAAAAAATCACTAGCTGTTACTGCATATACATCACCACTAACAAGAGTTACTTTACTGCTTGTATGGTTGGTAGCGATTTATTGTACGTAGTTCCGTGTATTTTCCTATTTGAATACAACATTAGTGAAAGAACATATGACGAACTCGACCTGT
>PNEQ01001195.1:28263-49117 GCA_003012365.1 Medauroidea extradentata
CCCCGTGCATTTAATGAGTAGATATTGTAGCTAAAATTTATCGGAGCAGTTTAATGTAGTTGTAAACATTGCACGACCCTATGTAAATAAAAGCACGTGGCATTATTTGTGTTAACATCGGCGGAAAGATATAAACTGGCAGGAAATAGAAATTAATCAGGGCTTTTTTGAGTGTTCACTTTATTCCGAATCACCTATAACGAGATGGCTGTAGAGAGACAAATTAAATTGTTTAGCCAGTCAGCATTGTGACATTGGGATAGAAATCACGGATTTGGCATGATTTCTGAATAGAAAATTCACAAGTTTTTATTTTATTCTCATGACAGGTGCAACAAAGTTGAAAAACAGATTTTAATGTTGTACCCAAATGTTAGTAAAACTAGAGAGTTGATTTAACAATTTCACGTACTGCTTGCTGTTAGAATTCTTGTTAAGGGTGTCGAAGTGAGGAAAAAATCGTAATTTTATGTTTGTAGGAAATATTGTTAGTTTTGTAGACGTTACCTGCGAATATTTTTTTCCTCTTATGAAAAACAATTAGCTCAACCAGTTTTCCCATAGTGGCAAGTCAAAATTTTAACATTTTTAGTTCTTATAAGCTACAAAAACCAATGGACATAAATAAATTTAAAAAAAAATCACATTGAAACTAGGCCTGCTTGTCATGGGCTACTGCTTGACATATGTATTTTAAAATTCATTACAAAATATGATTGTATTTAAAAAAAATCAATAAAAAAATAATAAAGTTAAAAAATTCAGAAATTATTTTTAAATACAAAAATATTGTGTAATTGATTTAAAAACATATCGATCAGTGGCCTGTGACATGTCGTTTCAGTGTGAATTTTAAATTTATTTATGTTAATTGGTTTTTGTGTTTTATAACAACTAAAAACGTGTGAATTTTGACTTAGAAATGCCTTTTTTTTTTTTTGTGAGAGGAAAATGTACTCCCAAGTAACGTCTACAAAACTTCCAGTACAGCCAGAGCAGTGCAGAAAGCCTTATGTGGAAACTTCTATTTGTATACATATTCTATGGTAAAACAACTCTTATAATATGGGATCACTGTACAATAGTATTCTAATAATATTATTTCCTTTAATTATTTGTGTAGGTTTTCCTTACTGTATGTTTTATTTCAGGTTGACGAAAGTATTATTATCTTAAAAACATGAATTTGTAAAATATTATCAAATTTTAATACCAAAAAAACCAACTTAAATATTTTACATTACTCTTAAAAGAATTAACAAATTGTTTAAATTGAAAATTACACAGGAAATATTGCATAGAAAAACTTTAAAATAGTTGGGAGGTGATAGAAAATGTACAATTTTTTTAAGGTTTCAAGTTACATAAATTGTAACTAATACTATTGTAAGATGTAGAGTGTGGTAGCACACATCGCTAGTTAGTGTACTATTAGAAGCAACAAAACACTTGTATTTTTTTATCTGAAGGAATGTTATTTGTTTTGAATTTTGAGGGTGATGCGTACATGAGAGCTGTGGCGTGAGCAAGGATAGCAATTTAGGCTATATGTTAAATTATATTTGGTGGAGCTCAGTCATTTTTAATTATATCAATTTTGGACAAGACACATTTTCTGCATTGAGAAGAGGTGAATATTGCTGCAGGAATAAAAATGTAGAAAAAAATTTATGAGGTTATGTTTTTTGTGTGTTTTTTAATGATGGTAGTTCATGATTTTCAGGGTATATATTTAATGAGTTCTCTAAAAGATCCTGTGGCAATGTGGACCTCACAGAGAGAACAAAGAAGTCATTGGTGTGGTGAACGTATATGTAGGTTCGGCGACAGCTACCAAGCCGCATTGGATATACAATTTAACATGTACTGTATCCCTATGATTGCTCTCCCCAGTGCTCTGGGGTAGGCAAAGCCCTTAACTTAAAAAAAAAAACATCATTTTCAGTGTGAATTTTTAGGAAGCAGTGGTACAAGTCTTGAGAAGAACAACAAAAGAATTAGGGCCTACTTGGGTGGTATAGATAGCTGAGGGAATGTACTTTTTTTGTTGTCCTGTGTACACTAGGTACCCTACTATATGTGTTCCCTATACTGTGTTTGCTTCCACATGGAATGAAGGCTCCATAGACGGCTAGCTGGCAACAACTGCAGATTTTGATTAATTAGGGTCACCAAACTTTGTTTGCAGTTTGGGTTTTACATAATATTGGAATATTAGAGCCTCTTAATTGCAGTGGATTCAAGTCCACCTGGGAAATGGACTTAGAACTTGTAAATTGATTCTTGGACGTAATCGATCCCCATTGTTTTGCATATTATTTCAGTGCCAATGAAAATTACAGAGTAAATGTACTTTTGTGGATATTTTGTTCTGTAGGAGAATATTGAGGTTGTGTAATTGGGATGGTTTGGTGTCTGCAGGCACAGCACATGGGAACCCAAGGAGAACATCCTGGATGACAGACTAATAGAGATCTTTGAGCAGAGCCAGTGGAATGACCAAGGTGTTCATCATGGTCGGCGTGCAGGGCGTAGACGCGAGGCCCACCGCTTCACTCGCAGCAGTGTGAGTCTCCTGTCAACACCATCCCTAACCATGTAGTTTTATCATAGACAGTCAGCATGTGGTAAAAATGTGGATAAGCATAGAGATTTGCACTTACTGGCAGGTTTAGTGGGTCAGTAAAGGTAAAAATTATATTATTTAGTCAGTAAGCTGATCATATTTTGCTCTGTCAGGAGATCGTGATAGTAGAAGTTTGTGTACATTCATTTATAGAGCCAAACCAAATTGTTGTCTGCTATTGACAAACTATTCTACAGGTATTGTTTTTGATGAGATGCTATATTATTCAAGTGTTTTTTTGTGAATAACCACAAATGACATACGTAATATAGTTAAGGGAATTCTGTGTAGCACTGGCACATTGGTTTTTATGCAGACTCATAATTTACTAAATGTGCTTTGCTTAGGTAATTATTTTTGTTCCATTTTGCTCACAGGTATGGAAAGTGAAAACAATGGGAAGGGAGGCAAACCTTGTACATATATCTTCGAACCAAAATGTACATTGTAATAACAATAATAGTTAATACATTACTTGTTACTAGCCTACGCCAGTTTTTTTTTTTATTGCAGTGTAAATTTAAAATCATACAGCATTTGCATTTTAATGTGCAATAGGTCGTATGTGATAAATAAAGTTGTGTAATGTTTTTATAAAATATGGAGCTCTGAAGACAAAGAACTTGCATGCATAACTTTCAGTTAAGATTAAAAACACAGAAATTCAGAACATTACAAGCAAAAGCTTATGAAGAAACAATCAATCTCTCACTGTGCATTAACTTATTATTACCATTCTTGTAATTTGTTCACATTGAAGTTATTGCATTAGGTTGAGATACCTAGCTTAGTAATAGTTGGATCTTGGTGCCATTTGTGGGGCCAAAGTTGTTAGCTGTAAGGAAGCTGGTTAACATAGGGACAGCTTAGCATGCTGTTAATCTGCTTTAAAGCCAGGAGCTATTGAAGTTGCAGTGTCAGACCCCACAATGCTTTGCCTGCTAATGATAAGTTTTCGACAATTATGACATATAGTAGTACGTTTTAGATCACATCCATTCTAAAGTTGTGTATTGGTCGATGTGTTTGCACTGAGTTATGCACTGCCCTGATACAAGATGCATAAATACCTTTAGCCCCCAGATGGTTATCCATAACCACTCTGTGATGTACAGTGAGTAACAGGTGTAGGTGTAGAAAAAAATAATATTGGAAGAATTTTTTTAATAATTTGCATAGCTATAGTATGAACTTTGTCATGTTTGCAGGAGGTGCAGCAACAGCAGCAGCAACAGCAGCCGCAGCAATCTAGCCAGCCAGAGGTGGAAGACACGGCTACAAGTGAAGTAGCCTACCTTGATGCTCCGGACACAGAGGATGAGACCAGCCAGCCTCGTAAGTGTCTCACTGTTGAAGACATTAAACCCATAATATCTTTCGGATACCATACACTGTTTAGTTTGTTTGGTGTCATTTTGACTGTCAGAGTGCACCAGCAAGTGATAACTAAATACTGTATTTATCATTTGTAGTATAGTTTGTCAGCTTGTTTCATAATGATTTATTGTAACTATGAACTGTCAAATTAATTCTCATTGTCTCTATTATAGGGTTGTTATTGTCACTATGATTGCAGATCTGGTGATACATGAAGTACCTAGTATCTAACTTGTTGTCAATACATTGGAACCTAGTTAATACAAACCCTGTTAATATAAAGTTCTCATTAATACAAAGTGGTTTTCTTTCCTTTGGAATGAGATGGAAAATTGTGAATACAGTATTAACTTTAATGCTCCATAAAAATTTTCTTTATACACAAAATAATGTAACACCAAGTTCATTGGTTAAAAGCAACCATTGGGGTGATGATGTTTTTATTTTGAGGATAAACAGCCTAAAAAAATATTTACAGAATTTTTTGTGTTTTTGTAAACACTTGTTAATACAAACGTCACTATTACAAACTGAACAAATCTCTGTCCCTTCAGGTTTGTACTAAAGAGGTGACTGTATGCTGTATCTTAAAATCTCCTTTACTAACCATTTAACTTGCTGGGGGGTGGCTGGGATAGGAATAATACTGGGTTTACTTGGGTAGGATGTTGTGCTCAGCTGTCCTTTGCATCAGTGTGTGTCAACCGCCTTGAGGCCATTCCTGCCTGGTGATATGAAGTCAGTGTCAGTCTAGTGCACTTGGTACCCTACGAGCACAAGATATTGGTTCCCAGTACGACCTAAAGAACACTCAATATTCTGGGATCATTACACCCGTAGGCAGAGTTAAATTGAGGGAAAAATGACTTCCTCTACTGTCCGTGAATGAAAACTCTACATTACTACAAGAACAGGGGACCTTGTTTCAGACTAGCAGTGCGCCCGCAGCTTTGGCCGCGTGTGTTACTCATATCAGATAATATTTGCTTTAACTGAAAAATCTCTTTGTACACCAGATACGTATTTCAGTCATCAGGTGTTAGAATGACAAAGCTGCTAGTCGAGTTAACTCTGCAGTAGGATAAGTAGGTAGCTATAGCTGTCCATGCGAAGAGAAGACTTAGGTTTGTCGCTGCCACTAAAAGCAACTTCCCTTGGGCCTTATTTATAGTCTTAGCAAAGTTGACGTTGTGGGGTGATTACAGACTGTTAAATATAAGAGGGCAATCAAAAAGAAATGCGTAGTTAACGTGGTATTAAGACTGATTTACCTCGAGCACAACCAATAGTGATGGTGCCCTCAGTACCATATTTGTTTATCAAAACCGTCACTTGAAGTTAAGTAACATTAAGAGCTTTGGTGGGATGATGTTTTGCTGAAATATGAACGTATTTCGTGCCCCTACTTTGAGGTTAGTGAGATGTGGGCTAATGCTGTCAAGGAACTTTAGTGGATAGTAGACCGCATAATACATTTTTACCACTTTTGAACAACTTCATCCAAATTGCATTAATTTAATCTATCTTGCAGTTTTTGTGTGTCAGAACCACTAAAAGTTGTGCCACATAACATTGAAATTATTCATAAATTCCTGGGCTCATAGATGTACAACAACACGTCTCAATATAACTGTAGAACGAAACTCCTGTATAATTTATTTATCGCTGGTCGTACTTGCTTTTCGTATCATCTGCCTTTAATGTTTACAAACTAAGTTTTCTTCTTAATAACTAAGTTATCTTATTAAATAAAAAGTTCTTGCATTACTTTTTTTTTACTTACATAAGTATCATTCTGATGCAAATACCACCTCAATATCTGTACTGGTTAGATAAGTTTCATCAGCGGATAGAAATAATAATTTATGCCTTTTTACCCCTTTAGGTGTTGAATTTCAAAAAATCTTAATTTCACACTTTAAATATTTGTTCAAGGATCCAAGTGAAGTTAAATCACGACGATAGCTCGTTCAGTCGAAGCAAAATCGATTATTAATTAAAAATCATGTATAACCCCTGTACAGTACTGAGAGTTCGAATTTTGAATAATCTTAAAACCTTTTTGTAGACCTTTACCTAATCATCATTCTGAGGCAAAAATAAACTGAAAATCTCAATGGGTGTAACATATATCAAAGATTTATCTGAAACATATTTCAGGTCTTTTCACCTCCTAAGTGATTGAATTTCAAAATACCCTTGAATCACATTTTAGACTACTTTACTTGTGTCTCTTGGATGTGAAAAACACGACAATAGCCCAAGTTCAAGATATTTCGACGTTTAATTGAAAACACATTTAATCACTTTTCACCTCCTTAGGTGGTGAATTTCAAAAATTCGTGACATTTCTTTTCATGTATTTGAGTAAGCATCTATCTTTAAAAAAATCACGGTGGTATATGAATATCAATGGGGTCGATATATATCGATTGTGAATCGAAAACACATTTTACAATTTTTGAACTCTTTATGGCCTGTATTTTGGATATTTACATAGTTATCAATCTAAAGCACAGAGCACTTTGACTTCTCGAATGGTTCGATAAGTATTGAGGAATATTCGATAACATATTTCACATATTTTAACCCCCTTAATTAAAGAGTTTCTAAATGTTTTGGAATACTGTCATAGTCATTTATACAAGTAACTAATTGAAATAAAATTCATGACAATAGCAAGTTGTGTTACAGTGATATGGACGATTCATAAAAAACAAATTTTCCCCCTTTTTACTGCTTGGGGGTCAAATTTCAAAAAATCTGGAACTGCTATTTAAATATATACGTAAGCAACATTTCGAAGTAAAAAGCCGCTCTGTATCCCGAAGGTTTCAATAGATTTCTAAATTAATCAAAGTCACATTTCATGTCTTTTCAGCTAATCTGATTTTTTTATGATTCACCCATTGAAGTAAAAGTCACGACGACAGGCAGTAAGATTCGAGATATGTAGACGAATCTTATAAATCACATTTTACCCCTTAGGGAATGAATTTAAAAAAATTCCTTCTTAGTGCTTGCCTGCGACCCAAAGGGAACCCACAGTTTGGGCTGCAGTTTGATATGTCAGTCAGTCAGGGTTCTCTTTTGTACGTAGAGATATACCCTTGAACAGAATCACTGCTGTTGTATTTTCCTCGTACTCGCCCAGTCGGCATGGCATAAGCTGCAGGTGTGGTACAAGGCGAACAATAAAAATTTTATAAAAAGTTTTGACAGGGCTCTCAAAACACACCCGAATGCATGTCAATCCCTGGAGCACAAAAGTAGAATGGGTCCAGAAAAATTATGTTATTGATAACTAAGTGATTGACGTATAAATTACATTAATGCTCATTCCTGATTTTTAACACTTTACCATTTAAGTCTAAGGGCACTAGTGTATACCCGCACCTTTGCCAGTTGCAGTGTTACAATTTATTTTTACTTCAGGGTAATATTTTAGTGTGTAAGATTACGAATTCGTAGCTTTTATTTGTGAAACAGCATTTACTCACATTTAAATGTTAATGCAATGTGTATTTTCCTTGTACAACTGCGTTTGCAACATTTGTCAACATGTACCAGCATTTATTTACAAATACTGATCAGTAGCGCCAATCCCGTGCTCAGACTCTGTAAAGTGCACTAAACACTGATCACGGGAAGTATGCACGTAAATATAAATATTTTCTTACAGGTTGGTACTTCTTCATGGTTTCACACATAAAAGAATGAACACATTGTTGCGCGGTTATGCGTCATTTCGGTAGCTAGGTCAGAGCTTCATCAGGCGGCGAATTCAGGCACACTGAATAATGGCGGTGGTGGAAGTGTGGTCTCGATTGCCTTAGTGGCCAGGGAGCAAAATAAGGTATGGCGGTAAAATTACAATTTAAGAAATGTGGTGGTGTAGGGTATTCTGGTGCTATGTTTGCGATTATCTGTTGTTAAGACATAGGAGTTGTCGAGATGTTATGCATTGATGGGCCAGTTCCCAGCGCCTTAGTTCTGAGCTATTGTTTGAGGGTGGTATGGCTCTTACTACTTTGGTGTTATAACAGGAGTCAAAGTTTTGTTTGTGTGATGCAGCATTTGCTGCAACTGGTTTGTCAAATAAGTCCACTTCACCGGCTATTGCTTGTTTAGTGTCTGCTCTATGACCATTCATTCTTTGTCAGAGTGTGTTTATGTGGGCGCCTAGGCAGCAGCCTAGATTGCGTAAACTGGGCCCTGATTTTACACTGCACTGTACTTATATTGAAAACACCCAAACAATACAAGGTTAGTCTCTTGGTATCTATGGTTAATGATAATGCTTGCATTAATGTATCTGAAGTTTCTCTAAAAACTGCTAATACAACATTTACGTGGCACGGGGGAAGGAAACATGCATAAAAAGAATGTAACTTTTCCCCCTTAAAAGTTCATAGTGTTTCTAGCAGTGAAAATTACTTTGCTACTAGCTGGCAAGCATTCGAGCAAACAGGTTTTTTCCTTCTGAATTTTAAAACATTTAGCCTTATCAATGTAAAATAATTTACAGGACCTATGTATAGAAAAATTATATATTGTTTAAACATGTTTTGACTTTCTAAGTGGTTTTAAAATGTGTTATGATATTAGTCTGGGTAAGACAAAACTTCAGTTTAAGGCAATCAAACAGTTATCGGAGTAGAGTTTCCAAGCGTCTGATAACTTACAAAAGCGACTTCTCGATATACAGTGTACCCTCGATCTAACAACACCGCATGGTGCCAGTTAATTATGTCGTTACATTGCCGATGTCGTTAGTCCCGAGGTAATTAATTCTGACCCACCCCCACCCCCCACCCACAAAAAGGTTTTATTTTAAAGTGTTTTTTCTTAAAATTAATGTAGAACAGTTACTGACTTAAAAGAACACGTTTTTTTAAATTGAAATTACAATAGACGCACAATTATACGAAGGTAGCGATTTTACGAAGATACACTCGGCGGAGGGGGGCCGCCTCAAAAATCGTAAAAATTGTCCACAAAATTAAATTACTTTGGGGAAAAAATTGAAATAATTGCTAGGCCCTACAATTTAAAACGTTATTTAGAGTAGAGATCATATGTAGAAGTTTTAACATCACTATCCTAATAATTGCTATACCTGAAAACACCGGTTAAAGATGTTATAAAATGTGGCAGAGCACGTCGAAGCACAACATTCGGCCTGCGAGCAGCATTACGTCACACAGTTTGTCTACCCCTCATTTCTGTATGTTTACTCGTCATAGATAACAAGGTCGTAACAGCTAGACTTATGTGCATATCTCAGGGACAGAGCCGCAGCCACCCACCTCCCCGTCCTTTCCTGGCCAGTCTGGCAGACCCTACACTACAGTCCAGAACTCATTTTCATTCAGTAAAGTGACGTGTGGCTGTGGAGTAAGGTAGGAAACATGACAGCCGCTGCCGTATATCTTCTGAAATCTCAGTGTGGGATATAGATGGGCGTTATTTAACGTAACCGTTAAAAATAACTGTTAGAAATTTGTAACCCGTTACTTGAGTAACACGTTTCGCAATTGACACTGTTATTTTTGGAAACGTTTAAAAGGGCTTGGTTATAGCTTATGTGGGACGTGAAACTGTTCTAACCCAGCGCGCGCATGCGCACAGTTCCTTCTTCGGACAACTCTTTCTCCATCTTCAAGTCATATCTCTCACACACACATGTGCGCGTAAACTCTTACTGCGCGTGCATAAGACTTATTTTTTGGAACGACTTGCTGTCAGGACGTTACTTAACTGCGTTACTTCTGACGGCTGCCGCGTTTGTTGTTCCACATTGATAGCAGTTATATTTTTAAAACACTCCGTGCTCAGTCGTTTTAATACATAACATTGTTTGTTTTAAAATATCTATTTTTGTGTGTTTAACGTTTGTAAATTGAGCAAAAGGCAAAAAACAAGCCACAGTTTCGGATTCCGAAAGGAAATTAGCAATTTGTAACCTTCGTAATAAATCTTTGTGTTACAGCTCAAATACTAACTAAAAAAAAACTGTTACAGTTTCAGTTGCATTTATACTAAACTAGAGCTAAAAAAAACCAAGTAAATTTGATACATCGTTACGTTTCAAGCACACAAACAAAATTTCATAACAAATATTTGTAACATGTGAAACCTCGTTCCAAGTAGTCTCGATGAACCGTTTTCAGTAACATGTTCCATAAATAACATGTTACTTGAACGTGTTATTTATTTGGAACAGAAACGTTGGAACATGTTACACGGAAATAACTGTTTGGCACATCCCTAGTGTGGGAAACAACTTGCAACACGTTTCCCGGAAACTGTCAATCAATATCCTCACCCCTTACCGAAAATTGCCCAGCAGACATTCAACCTGTGTGCTGTGTGTGTGAGAGAGAGAGAGAGAGAGTGTGTGTGTGTGTGTGTGCCAAGCTAGTGAAGGCAAGACAAAAAAAGAGGGGGACGCGTTATCAGAACTACCCATCAGCCGATGCAAGTCTGGAAGTAAACACGACTTGGCAACGGTTAAAAATGGCTTAAGTGACTTAGTTTGGACTCGTTGACAACACAGTTTTTGTATTAACTCTACTCACGTGTTGACGTGCACACACATCATCTGGGCGTGCAGTCGTTAAAGAGCCAAGTACCGAACACAGTACAGCACTAAGGTTGTCTTCAAAATCCACTTGATTTTGAGACAATGAAACATGAGTGTACAATAAAATTTTTATTCATTCTTTTGATGTTGCAAAGGAAAGTAAACCAACCTCACGGCCTCCGAAAAGAAATAATGTTGTGTGCGTTATTAATTTTAGTTTCTTTTGACAAGTCTTGTAAACCTTTTTGTTTATTTTTCCACAAAATGCTACGAACTTAAAGACTGCATGGTTGCGAGAAGGCAATGTGTGCTTGATGTTCTACACAGAGAGGAGAGAGTGCGGTGAAGTGAGGGGGAGTAGGAGATAAGGCAGTGTGTTAGTCATCACGTCTCACGGTATGTCGGTGTTGCGCGGGCGGCCTAACTCACCCGGCCCGCGTTTCAACTATATTCCAGCCAAATTTTCTAGCATTTTTTCACAGTTTTTTTTTTCTTTTGTTTCACAGCTCCATATCACTAATTTATGACAACTGCAGTATGTTATTGTTTAATGTACGCATTTCAAATAATGTTTTACTGCGATCTATTTCACTTTGCTTATCTTCAATCAATTTAAAAAAATTTTTTTTTTTCAGGGTTCCTGGAAATTATGTCGTTAGATCGCCGATGTCGTTAGATCTGATTTCGTTAGATCGGGGGTTTACTGTACTCTTGGTTAACCCTGTTAGTGAGCAGGTTAGCTACTTTTATCAGATGGTAAGGTCACGCCTGGTAGTTTTAAAGAGAGTTTAAAGCAACATAATTTTCACGTTGTAGAATAACTATATTGTTTTGTCACAAATACTGCCTGCCATAAAATGTACTTTTTTTTTGTAGTAAGAAACCTCGCAGTTTTTTCTGATTTTTCTCCAAAAGTACCACACATTTTGCTATGAAAATAAGTCAATATCAAGCGAAATATTTCTTGTGAATAAACAGTGCATTATTTTGCAAAATGCCTACAAAGAATTATGCATTGTATGACTGTACTTAGTCTTGAATTTTTTCATCGTATTCAGTTGAAAATGTTTTGAAAAAGATATGTGTCACCGCCTCACTGTCGACGAGACGTAACAGCCAACTTACCTTATTTTTACTTGACATAACCGACTATTAAATCACATATTCTTCTTCAGTTGTTATATTACTCACAAGCTAAGTTGGTCAATCGAAAGGTTTGTTGTAAAAGGACCATTTTTTTACTATGCATCCTACACAGCATGGAAATTAAAATTGAATCAGTTATGTTTTAAAGGCATCCACCTACTGGCTGTGTGTTTGTGTGAGTGTCACGATACCAAGGGCAACGTTGACCGGCTCGTCTAGTGCAGTATCACCTCTATCGCAAGACACAGAAACGGCGTGCAGTAATATTATAGATCACTCGTCTGACTGACACTTTCAGTGGTGACTCTATCTTTTTATTGGTGTAGAGTTTTAAGCTAAGGCCATTGCATGTTTCTAGAGAGTTTCACACAAATCCCGCATGAAGGTTTTTCTGATATAACCGGTTGAAAAAGCTGTTTTAAGTCCTTTTGAGGGGTTCGAAATGATTTTCCTAATTGACGTGGTGCTTTGAAACTTAACTTTCCATCATTGTTTAAACTGTTTTTTTTTTCCTTGTACATGGACACAATGGGTACATGTGAAATAATTTAGTTAAAAAAATGTGACAAGCCCACTGCAACACATTTTAAACTAAATAAATGTATTGGGTTAAAAATAGTTTTCTATAATATTCTCTTATATGAACTTTTCGTACTTTTTCAAAGGAAATGTGTATGTCGTGTATTTGTTGCTCGAGTGTGGGCACTTCGAATCGTGAGCAATTAAGTGAAATGTGATGGTGATTTTTTATGCTCATTAGTAGGCCTGTATCATTAGTTCTCTTCGCTATAGTTGGAGCGTATAGTTGGAATGTTAATACAATAAATGTGGAAGAGATATGTGTAGAAAATAAATTTGCAATGAAGGTATTCCTTGTCATCTCACTCACACTTTACCAGTAGGTCTTTGAATAAGGACAATTTGATTATTTTCTTTACTTTACACAGTAATAAATGGAGTACCTCACAGATTTGTCTGTAGAAAACATCACATAATTCTGTTGTAAGTTATGACATTAATGACTAGGTACAAATACCACAAATTTACAAGTACATTTGCTAATTGACTCCATAGTTCTAGGAGGGTTTGGACCCGGCGAACCCTGCCTTCGGTGCAATACTGGGTTGTGAAACTGTATGGTAGTAATTTCTTGACATGATGTTGTGGTGTGAGTGGTGGCTGTCGAAAATGGAGGTATTGCAAGTTATTGGTCGACTTGGTATGAACAGAGGTGTGAATGGTGCCATTGTGGAGGGTTAACTCAACGTCTAGGAATGTTGCATGTGTCTGTAAGTATGACCAGGTGAATTTGAGAGGGCTGTTAATGTTTAGGTTTTCCACGAATTGAGTGTGATTGGTTTCTGTAGAGGTCCATATCATGAAGATGATGCCGATGAAACACATCCAGAAAAATGGTTGGATGGCTTTGTGGTGGAGGAAATTGGTTGCTAGTTTTTCATTGAGTGTGTGCATGTGTGTATATAAGTACCCTATATGTTTTCCCGTAATCCTAAAATTCCTTATATCCTAATTATTATTACAACAGTAATTCCCTGAGTTATGAAACCTGCGACTTAACAAAAATTTAAGTTACAAAAAAAATTTTGAAAGAAGAAAGCATATGACGCGTCATCGTTGCATCTTGATACATTTGTAAGTTCCCCCCCCCCCCCTCAGTAGTGAAGGGTAGTCTAACCTTGTTTATCTCCCACCCCTTCAGGGCCAGTATCTAACTTGTAGGAACCCTTGTTGCTGATAAGAGTGCTATCTGTGATTTGTATGTATTGATGTCTTATCTGACGTAATAAATAAATGAGAGGGAAGAAAATACAAACTGTCACATGGCCTCTATTGATAATCACAGCCCAAGACTAGCAGACAAGAATAGCTACCACAGTATTTCTAATGTAAACAATGTAACTATGTACTGTACATGAATTTGCAGTGTATATTTATCGTATGTTGTATATTTAATTTCTTTAATTTTTACGGCAACACAGTGATAAATATATAGGCAGGAAGTTTGTTGTTTGTAGCAGGGAAGTTGTGAGTGTCGGGGTGTCCAGCTATTGTTAGCAGACAGCCTCTGCCTTCCCCCTCTCCTCTCCGGCCATCCTGGTGCTCGCTAACTGTACTTTTCGCCTACTGGGCAGGTATAAAAGGGCCAACTCTTGCCAGTCTCATCACCAGTTTAGGTCTCGGTCTTCCGAGCACAGCATAGGCACCCCCACCCAATCCTTTACCTTAGGGTTGTGGTCTGAATCTAGCCACCGAACCCGCCCCTCCTACCTGTACCTTTACTTCGCTTAGAGCAAGGGAGACTGAGGTAGCTCCTAGGACTGTGTGTGTAGTTTCTGAACACACCTGAGTGTAGCAATTTTAGCTGCCTTATGGCTCGCTGTTTTGGAAGTAGGAACTGGAAGCAGGAGAAGCGCAGCTCCCTATATTAACTAGTGTATATAGCTCAGTCTTGTAGCGAACCAATCTGTGAAACCAGTGTGTAAATTTGTGAATCAGAGTGTAAATTTGGAATTGATAAGTGTATAATTGAATCTGTGACTCGTGTAATATTGTAATCAGTGAACTGTAACTTGCATGAAGTAATATAGCCAGTAAAATACTATCGTGGAGAGTGTTATTTTAGCATGTGCGACGAATCCCTGCTTGAGCTGCACATAGTCTGCAGAGGAGGAGTTTGCTCTCGATGAACGGAAGCATAAGGCCACTCAGGAGCGCAGCCAAACTGATAAAGTTATTGTTACGTGCACTGGCACGTAGCACTTACTTGGCCTCTTTATCATACAGTAATTTCAAATTTTTTTTGTTTTAATTAATATTTTTTTTCTGTTGTTCATAACAAGTTAGGTAGGCCAACATAACCAGGTATAAGGATGTATACGGCGGGATCCAACATATTAATTGGGGATGCTAGTAGAGAAATTAACATTAAAAGTTTATTCAAAATTTAAAATTTAACTGTTAAGGCAAGAGAAAAGTATTAAAAATTTTACGTGTCCATTTTGTATGAGTCATATCATGTTTGGACTCATTTTAAAGGTAATTTAATTTCAAGCAACTTTTCTAAGTAACTTTTTCTTATATTTTGACTTGTTTGGATTTTTTAAATCTCAAGTAGCCTCTTAGATTGCTTCTCCTGGAATGGGATTTATTTGGCAGGCTGGTCATAGTTCACTTGGTTGGAAGCACGTACAGAGAAGTGCTGGCCTTTAAAATTTCAAATAAGCTCTGAGCTAGCCTGTGTTAGGATGAATTTATCTGGCAGGCAAGTCAGAGTTCACTCGCTTGTAGGCACGGATTGGGACGTGCTGGAATACTGGGGGATGGGGGGTTCTGCAGGGCATTTCTCGATCAACGTGGGTGGTAGTGCCGTCTGCAACAACACTAAAAAGGTGGTGATCCGTAACAGATTGATGACGCTGCACATCCCCAATTAATAAACCTGATGAATTTTTAGCTGGTATGATGGAATAAAACACTTTGTAAATTTATCAATAACTATGTTACATAGTTTGCTTCCTTAGTAAATGTCAATTAACCAGCTTTTTAGACAAGTTGGATCCTTATGTATCCCTCCGCCGCTCGGCCGAGTAAGTCCGGGTGTTCGCCCAGGAAAGTTAGTTGTGATCCATCGGAGCTAGAGAATGGTCGCCGGGAGATGGCCGGCTGAGTGTTTTTTAGTTGGGGCCTCATGGCGGCAAAAAGAGGACGTGGTAGAGGGGCGGTGCAGCCTAGAGGGCGTATCCGTGAGTAAAGTGGGCTGTGTTGCCATCACTAAATTCCTCAAATATATTTATTTCTTTTGCGGTGTTTATTAAGAGTAGTACTCAAGTAAGTAGGTGCAAGAAATAGCTGCACATGTGAGTATATCAGTTTGACGACACCGTCAGGGAAAGTAAGTTACGTAGTGGTACCCCGTAGTTTAGGTCATTTTCCTTTGCGGAGCAAACTGAGGCAGATCACAACCGATAATAGACTTGGATGAACACTTATGACTTGGTGAATTCCGCCACTGGTGTTACCTATTCACGTTCACGCCTTAAGTAGATAAAGTTACTGAAAGGAATATTTGTACATTACTGTGCCATGTGCGTCTGATGAACTGTTAATAAAAGAGACTGAAGGTATAAAAAGTATTAAAAAAATGTGCTTCTTTTTCTTCTATGTAAACCCCTTAGGTAAACACCTCAGGCTATCCGGGCATATAAATAACAAACAAAGAAAAGTCTAATTTAATAAGTCATCGCCGGCAACAAGGATCAACATAACCTACAATATCATCATACATATATACAGCACCACCACATTCGGTCACCGCAAACATGGACTCGATACCAAACATCTTCATCTACTGCAGCAACAAAGAACAGCAGACCCACCACATTATCTCCAAAGCAGTAGTTTTCCTTCACCGATTAAAGGGTCTGGAGCAGACCCGACATTATCTACATTGTGCAAGTCGTACAGTGTGTATCAGCACACCAGAGCAGTTACGTAAGCGCTATTGCACCCAGTATCGATTTAGCCAGGTTCTTAGTGCTATCCAGCGACTGGTACCAGCACTAGCCCAATAAAATCCCCCAAGAAGACTGTACTAATACATAAGAGTATCCAGTGAATTTAGCGAGGCGAGATCAAAGCCCCAGCCTCCCTCCTCTACAACTTCAGCAAGGAAGCAACAGCTTCTTCGTAAACTCTTGTAGAGGTGAGTGGTTTTTAGCCTTCCCCGATTTCAAAGAGTGTCGGCTTCTCTCGTTTACCATGCCAACAGGAGGGAGCTCAGTGGTCCTTCATCCAAGGCATCACTCTCTCAGACTCACAGCTCCCCTCCACCAACAGGGGACTCATCTCTGCCAGCTAGCCGGCATAGTCATCCCCTGTAGTAAATGTTGTTGTACCTAGCTCTGCAAACAATAAGGTAGTGTGAGAGGAGTTAAACAAAGCCAGTGACTTTAGCTGCGCTGAGCCAGCGACAAATATTAAGAAAAAGTTGAGTATGAGTGCGCCACGTAGCCGCCGAAAAGATATTGCGCCAATGTAAACAAGAGCCCACGTGCATCTTTCCTAGTCATAAATTTTCGGCATCAATTGTTCAAATATTTCTGACAATTTCGAAAACATTATTTTTACTTACATTTGATATTGCTTGTTTACATTTCTCGTTAACAATAGGTGTAACCGAAAGTATTAATCATAACTTCACAACAAACATTCCCTAACGTCACAAATGTGGACGGACGTAAATTTTTGGTATGTATCGACAGCTAATTTCGCAGTTATTGTTTCATATATGTTTAGCTGTCGTTCATCTGGTTTCAAGAAACAATTTAGAAATGGTAACTGTATTGTAAACACAAACATTGCCTTGCATGCATTTTCCTTGGATGCGTAATGTAAACAAGTTGCCACTAAAAGAAAAAAAAATAGTTTTTTAATACTGAACAAATTTCTTAGTAAGATATTGTTATGCTTTGTGTGGAAATTCACTTCTGCTCAAGCGTAAAGTTGTTCGTTTTTTACACGTTAATTTGTAATTAAAATAATATAAAGTTTAGTAAAAAAAAATTACAGTAATTTGGAAATTTTATTCTGCCATTTTGTGCACTCCTGAACACAGCTATGGTGAATTCTACTACTGGTTAGAAATATCTACGTTAATAGTTTTTCACAGGGAAAATTTCTACCGCTGGAAGATGGGTTTCGCTAATGGGTGCAAGCTGACCAATCACAGAGGTTTCGTGAATTTTATGGTAAATGAAGTTGATAATTTAAAATGCAAAATTGGTTTATTTTCACTTTCATTATTAAGTCAAATGGCTATTTAAATTTGATTTTACTACAGTTTCGTATTTTTTGGTCCCTTTGATGATATAGCAGCAAAATTAGCGGCAGAAATTTTCTCTGTGCTAACACATGTTATTTCTAACGTGTAGTAGCATTTACCTTAACACAGCCGTCCACTCCTCTCGAGTAACACTATGCCTTTACGAACAGTCACTAGGTTATCACGGGATGATTTAATGTCCACGTCAAGTGAAATCAAAAATGTTATAAAAGAGTGAAATGCATACATCTAAACAGTGTACCAGGCTAATTTCTTGCAAGCATTAAACTTCAACCCTTTTAATCTGCAGCAGAGGTTCTTCTAGGGCAGTGCTCAGTTTCCTGGACACGAGGCATGCAAATTCCCAGGTTTCTTGCACCTATAGCAAATACAGACGTCGCTCCGTACTCTTGGTAAAGGACATTTGACAGACACATGTCCAAATTCTATGCAATTATTGCACCTGACACCCGCAAGTGACAGCACGCCAAACGCATTGGGCAAGACGTCATTTGACGCTGCTGTCGCAGCTGAAATATGTGCCCGTACATGCGGCAAGCGCCGTGACGAAAGGCGTAAAATACCGGATATTGTATTGGCACTCAACACTGGAGAAACGGCACGGTGAAATTTGCGTTCCAGTTGTATTTTAGCTTGCACTCAATCGCGAGTCCCGAAACCCTGAGCTCCTCAAAAGTATTGGGCCGACTACAAACAAACCTATGGGAACGAGCCTCAAGCATGAGGTGATCGACAATAGAGCAGACTAACTTGCTCTCAGCACGCTTAAGATTCTAAACACGCCTAGCTTTTAACATCCTGAATATACGACGACACAGATTCCTCGGGACACTGAAAACGATCTACACATCGTTTCTTCATCAGTGACCCTGTACTAGAGGGACCGGCGTGCTCTTAACAGGCGCGCCTTAAACACCTCATAACGTACTGTTGGCTCGCAGAACATCTCCCAAAATAGTCGCTGCGTGCCCCTCAACTCTAGCTGACAGACACAACAAAAAGGAACAGAGGTCGTTTGCCGACAGCTGACTACTATACACACAATCAACAGCAACCAGAAAACACAACACTTCATCAGGTTGTATAACTCGTAGCACGTCGATCGCATTCAACCTCCCCATTAACACAGTTTGGGACACCATCATCGGACCCTCACCAACAGCCCCCATTTCTTGCATTTGCAAATTGCCAACATCCCGCAGGGAATTGACATAAACAATAGCTTGTATGCGCAAAGCTGTTATGTCCTCACTATCCCAAAACTCTATACCTGACGCCGTGTCCGGTGAGAGTGAGGTAGGAACGGAGCTGCGTCGGAATTCTCTGGGCGCCACCCGGTTAAGCGTGTATCCGGGAACACGAGGCTCGATGGGTCGTGGTCTGTTCGTGCCGGCGTGCCCCTCTCTCACCTGGCGAGTCGAAACAGCTGTGGATCGGGAAAAGCAGGGAGTATCTGGAGAAAACTACACCTTACATGGACACTTATGGGGCGGCCCACACCTCCATACCCTAGGGCCTTAAGCGAGCCAGTTCCAAATGGCGAAACAAAGTAAAACACTGGGCCAAATAGTTGCACACGCACGTTATGTTTCTCGGTGGACGAATCTGAGTCCCGAAACGCACCACGTCTCTCTCGATCTGTCCATCGCGGCCGCTGCTTCCAGACTGCCTTCTTCATGCACTGGTAGAGGGAGGGGGCAGAAAAGCCATCTGTCCTGCACTGGCAGATGGCCGGAATGGCAGGTGTCACACGTTGGTGTCAAGTTCACACATGCCCTGCCACTGTCACTGATCTACCACACACACTCAAGTATCGCACATCTGCCATTACCAACCAGCGCACACCTGCCACTGACACACTCTGCGAACACCTGCCGCGACCAGGTGCAACTCCACCTGGCCTGTGGCCTGGTACGACGACATACCCAACTCACGCAAATATTGCCGCAGTTCGAGATATCCCCAACGAAGCACAAAATCATTAGTGCCTGCACAGGCCATTATCACAAAAGTTAAGATCAAGATACATGCATGCAGCCTGACGCGAAGAACCAACAACGCACACCGCACACCGCACCACAAAACCGCTCGCCCAGATCCTCAATGGTGTGGCACTCCCACAAAACAATAGTTCAGGAAAGGATCAAACACGATCATAACTCGGGAATCAAACCCCAGCTGAGTCGCGTAGGAATTGTGCTCATTTGGGCAACACACAGACGGGCAAACAATAATGCCCCGTCAAATGGGTCCGTCCCGAGCTAGGGTTGACACTAAATTCCAAACTCACACTAAGACACATACAGATAACACAGGGTAAGTGCCCCACCTTGTGAGAAACATAAAATCATGTTTTACGAATGCAATGTGTGTATTGTACGAACATTACAGGCGTGTGTGTGGTTACAGTTAAAAAAATTGAGGAGTTTATAGACAAAGAATTAATCAATTAAATTACAAGAAAACAATGAAATTCAACGACATAGTTACCAACTATTAAAAGCTCCACCGCTCGTGCCACATCGACACTCCGCCAGCCACGCACAACGAAAAGAAAAAGGAAAACCGGAGGAAGCTAATGGGGGATAACACGTGACTTACCGAACTGGAAGCAAACCTCCAGGACGTACAACCCAACAAAATACAACAGACGAAACACTTACCAAACTACATGCGTGCCGACCGAGCGAAGAGGGCAACCATCCCAAGGCGGGGACGGGACACAGACTGATCCGGAGGCGGATGGCCAAGAGCCAGGTAAAGCTAGTGAAAGAGGGAGGGTACGAGGCATGAAGAGAGGGGAGGCAATGAAGAAGTCCAACTACGCCTGAGGTTGGCCGAAGGCCGACGGGGGCGGGCGCGCACTACATATAGGGTACGAGGTCCGACGTCACAGTTCAAACATGGCCGCTCTCGATTCACGCTGATAATATTGCTGTGCAGTCTTATAAACAATCCACATAGATCAAATCTTCACATAAACCGAGGAAGGGTGTGCGGGCCAAGCACAACTTAATGCCCAAATGTCTATCCAACACAGGTTTCCAACAGTCAGTATAAGGCCTAGCGCACACAGAGCAACTATTCTGCAACTAGAGTCGGCAACCAGTTGCATCTGCAACTAGTTTGTAACTGACACAAAACTTCTGTCCGCACACGTCAACGGGTCAGTTGTGAATCAGTTGCGTCTAATGTGCAATAGTGGAGTATTTTGTAGGCCTAGTTCGCTGTGTTTTGAGGCATCGCCTTGACCATT
>PNEQ01001196.1:0-13890 GCA_003012365.1 Medauroidea extradentata
GCTTCAACAACTGCATAACAGGTTGTAATTGTCTGTGAGCGTGGTACACATCCCTATCTTAGCGGATGTGACGCTTATTGCCTACTTACCAGGCACAGAACAGTTGTGTGCATTTTACTCGTAAACGGTGCAATGTAGGCATTTGCAACAAGAGGACATGTTTTGTCCTTACGGAGTGCTTCGTGGAGTAGACTACATTACATGTTCCACAACGACACGCAAACATTCATTTATGCGAATTTACGAAAGCAACCCCTATTAATTTCATGAACGGGGGTGGTTTGAAGGCTGTACTTATTTGATGTTACCGATCGCACTCATTCGTATCATCACCCAAATATTCGTTATTTTACTCTTAACCGTTTGAGATATTTTGACAAAATACCGTTTTCAAACCCGATTTTCGAAGGCTTATTACGCCCTAAATATTCACTTTTCGGTAAAGTGTCCACTACAATGTCTACTTCATTTTTCATGAGGAATCACCTCCCGGAGTTTGGGCAAAGAGTTTCCGAACAGCCTGTATACTAACTTAGATTATTTGCTAATAAAACAAATAAAGACCAGTGGCTAAGTGTGGTCGCTTTCAAGGAAAGTGGTATTGCATCTCGTTGACATGCCTGCAGGAATCAACCAGTACTAAAAAAAAAAAATATTTTGCTGTCACAGAGATCGTGTTACTATAGTATTTATTCCTCACCCCCTGCACGCTTTTCTCAACAGAGTGTACCTGCCCCTGCCAGTCTAATGGTTATACTGACATAATGGTTATACTAACAACTCAGTGTTCTGTATTGTTTGAGCCTCAGATTTGTTTTCTGATAATAATTTGGCCCCAACTTGTTTCAGTACCTTACCTGCTGATCTGCAGGCCTGCTTCGCTGTTATTGGCAGCATGCCTTTGCGTAGAGGTGTGGCTCAATGACTACACCAATTAGAATAAGGTTACTTTACCATACGTCTGAGATTTGTCAGGTGATCACCAAGACGCTGAGAACTGCATATATCCCGTAAGCAGCACTGAAGTAAAGCTTTATGTGCACGTAAGACATTTAAACAAGTTCGTGAAAACTATTTTCACCAAAAACCGGTATTTCTATACATAATAATTACTTGGTACTTATTCCCGTGGAACATTTCCATACTTTGCCACTGATTAAAATTTTATATATTTAAGTTATAACATAACAAACTGTTTTAGTTATATTATATCGGTAAATATGTAACACAAACTGAAGTACAAAGAGTGCCCGATTCAACATTATGTAAGTACTTTTGTTTTTCATCGTCTCATCTGTGAATAACTGCCTAGTCTCCATTCATAGCTTAAAATGACAAACAAATCATTTAATGATTTCCGATATATCATCTGTACATTATAGTGGACACATTTGTTAGATATATTTTTCACCAATAAATCTGAAGTTTCCATTATGTTTTAAATGCATATAAAATTAACTAAATTGTTGGCTATTGGCATTGTGTATCACTGTAGTGTGCTATTAAAGGGTTACATTTCCCAAATAGGTTATATTTTGTAATATTTTCAACCCGAGTACAACATAACGTGTATAAAAATGTTTGGCCCATCGACCCTCGCAGTCTCAGTGCTATCGTCGCTTTTTGTGTTTGGTTAGAACAATGAGGTCAATGGTAAGTCTGTTTCTGTTAGAGAGTATACATTCCCTAAACACTGGAATGAACACTAACCCAGATGTGAATTTTTCGTAGCTTTTATTTCGTCTTCTTGAACAACATACGTGGGCGATTCTGTTGTTACATTTGCGTGATTCATTTGTTTGCCTTTTATTTTATTGTCATTTGGTCGTTATGTAATTCTCAACTTGGCACGTGAAACGGATTGTATATGTACGCGTGTTCGACAGCCAAGCCTGAGAGACGCCTAGGGATGAATTGCTGGCGGGGAAGGCGTTAAACTACAAGACTGATTTCCGGAACTGTAGGTTCACTTTGTCATCAGATCGGCGTGTATCCCATGCAACAGCTCAAAATGTTTGCTTTGATCATTATACTGCCGTAGATGCGAACGGTAGGTAGCCAATGATTAAGAGTTCAAATATTTGATAACTTTTCAAGTTAAGTTTCATTGGCTAATGTAGGCACGTTCAGAATGATATATTGGTAGTTTAAATTAAGTTTTCTGGAATTGAAACGAAATTTGTTTCATTTCTTTTAACTGCTGGATAAAACTTCAACAACAACGTGTTCAACAAATTCAAATATCAAGTGCAGAGAAAATGATCTGAAAATAAGTAAATCTGAATCAGAAATTAATTCGTAATTGATTTTTTTAAACAAAGGTTTTGTATTCAGATGTTTGTAGATTCCGGACAGTGACACTTTTATGCAGTTTCTCTCTGCACTAGTATGTATAAATAATAACAATAATTATATTAATGTGTATTTTATGCAACTTAATATGCTATTACATATCGAGCACTAGTTCATATGTTGTTAGCAAATTAATTATATCATTAAACTTGCTTCTACAAAAACATAAAATATTATTTTAACGAATAAAAACTTGGAATATAAATATCGCTACGTTTATACATGCAAGCTTTCCCTAGTTTTTCTTATTTTCCAGTTTCTAGATCCGCCACTGTATTCAGATGTATAAGACAGTGTAACTTTTTATGCAGTTTTTTCCTGCAGTAGGGTTCAGAAATCGGCATTGTATGATAATGAATAGACTACAATATATCGAGCTGTGGTTTACGTGTTAATCAATTATATCATGAAACTTGATACTAAAATATGGAAAAGATTATTTTAATGAAATATAAAACTGAAATATAGATATCAAGTTTATGAATGCAAATTCCCCCGTCTACTTTTATCTTCTAGATTCGCCACAGAAAATGGATCAGGCTAGACTTAATGGACTATAGCTGTGGCCACCATCCACAAAGAAATGTTGAAAATGTTATAGATACTTTCTGTAAAATGAAGTAAGACGACTGAATATGAGTCGCCCATGAACAATCGCAGTAGTGCATCAAAATATCAAATTGTAACACAAAATCTTTAAAAGTGTTTAATTGTGGTCATAACTTTGCCTTTATGGTTAAATGTAATGTGTATAAATAAAATGTTCAATATTCCAAAATGTTTGTGAAATTCTACTTGCGACACAGTAAATTAACGAACTACTTATTTATTTATTTTATTATTTTATAACGTACAAATTCAGCCTCAGGCTGGTTTACAATTGGTACGTAGTTGAAACTATAATTTAATTAGCACAATTCACTTCTTAAGACAAAATTTATTTGCAAAAATATAAAAATGTCTTACTTATGTAATTAAAGTTTTTGTCTGTAAACTCCTTAAACAGCACCATTTTGCATCTCAAAATCCAAATTTTCCGAGGGAGGACCTCCGGATCCCCTGCTTTTTGTTTTGGATGTATGGGTACACACTTTTAAAGGCATAGCCACACTCCCCCAACTGACATAATGCTGGATCCGTCACTGGTTATTTGTAAGAATAATAAACGTAGACAGCTGCAGAAAACTACTCCAGTTCACGACCAGCAAAATATGCTCTTTTTCGAGTGAATCTGTAAATTCATGAATACGAGTCTTGGCTAATTAATATGTTCATGAAGCAGGGGTCAAAATTAACTACAGTTAAACCTAATTTTATCCATATAACATACGACATTTGAGTAGTTCCAATGTAATACTTTACAAAAGCATACATCCAGACACGAAGGCAATATGTAGAACTTTATCTAAATGCAATAGTGTATATATATGTGCATCTTTACTTGTTTCGTCTAATATGTTTAATTAATTTCATCCACATATTTATTCATAATTATAATTATTAAAATTTTTTGTTTACGCCGTAAGTGTATTATTTATGTGAGAGTTCTAAATTTTTTTAAAGACACTTATTTCAACCGGTAATGTGATTCGCCACAATTATGTTTTTTAAATAATACAGTATCTTTAATTCAGTATTAAGTAAAAATAAATTATGATATCCTATACGAATTTTCCCAACATCAGTCCCTGTCAGGTCCAGCTTATGACTGTTCATTCCAATATAACACCAGGAATAAAAGCATTATGTTTGGTTTTCTTGATGCCTCGAAAAAAAAGTCTGTGTGACACACTGAACTGGCGCAGTTCCATATACCAAACGGACAGTAATTAGATATTGATTTCTTGTAACTTTTCACCGGCTCGTGCTTGCATGTATTTGCTACGAAACTTCATACTCACCCCTAGGAATCTGGAGCTGATCTTCCAGATCCTGGAACAGCGCTGTCTCCGCGACAGCCATGGATAGAAATATCTGCACCGACATTACGAAGATGTTGATGTACATCTCTGGGCTTCCTGAAAGGTGTTCCAGGACATTTGGTCTCACGAGATCTCCAAATTTCACGTCGGCTATTATGGAGGTCGAGAGCGCCAAGCCGCCAGTCACTGAAACGCCAGTTGTTTGTCAGTTTGAACCAGTTTGACAGCAAACACTTTCATATTAATATTTAACTGTACCAAATAAGTTTCAACTTGTAGACACTACTAACAATGATATTTCCTGCCAATAAAACATATAACGTTTGGTTTTGGTATAATAAAACGTCAAATTCTAAACTGTGCTTTCTTCTGACACCACCCATTATGAAAACTAACTCCCAACTAATAAACTAGATAAAACTTTATAGCATATTCATTTTTATTCACAACAAACAGTGCACAATAAACGGGAGACTATAAAAATGGTATAATTTGAGTGTTGTAGTCATTTGTTCATAACGAAGTTTTGCGAGTAAAATATTGTGAATTACAAACGCCTACCTCCAGATATCATCCAATTCGCACCACATGACCGTGATTATTTATATTGTTTTTAGACGAAATTATTGGGCAGTTCTTGTAGTAGAATCGAGGAAATTCTTACAAGGGAAATAAAGAAAGAATGCATTGGAATTCAATGTATTTGCAAATGTGATGTATAAAGTAAATATATTAGTTTGTTTACAGTATTGAGTTTCAATTCATTATTTTATATCAAAACATACCGATAATTAACAACTTTAATGTATCTGCACCATCTTCCGTCAAATTTGTAAGTTATTAACTGTTTATATCTTCAATCTAGACACTGTACACGTACCAAGATTATCTATAAATAGTTTAGTACTTTTAGATTTTATAAGCATATTGAGGACTAAAACAACGCGGAATGAGATTCCTCTTATCGTGTGTATAATCTTTAATTATTATAACCTTCATTTTTCTCTTGATTATTGAATTCATTTAAAACATGTTCCCTAACTACGTGCACTAAATAACAGTATTCGAAAACTGTCATACCTTCAACTGTAATCATCGATTATAATGCCCTATTATTACACTGAACGTTGAACACATGGTACAAAGTTACATCGAATGATTATTGAAGTAACTTCATGAAACAAATTACACCATTCAAACCTTATCATTTCTGTTACTGAAACCTTCACAACGTTTTGAAAAATAAAATATTCATTAATGGAATGGGCTTCTCTTAAGATAATTTTGAAAAGTACTGTAAAAGTATAGAATTAAGAATATTTACCAATAAAACAGCAGAAAATGGCGTTCCCCACTGCATACTTGTCTTTCATATCAACCTGAAGTACGAGGACTGTAGGGTGCAGCTCAAACTAAAACATAATAATATACAAGGACATAACAAAAGCCGACAGTAAAAATTCACTCCACTGGTCTAGCTTTATTTCAGATTAATCTTAAAAGAATATTAAAACCATTCTGTATCAGCAAATTATAAGACTTTACCGCAATGATAGTTTAACCACGAAAGTAGACTAATTTTATTGTGATTTATGAAAACCTTTTTCCCAATATTCATTCAAATAAAAGTGAACATGTAAAATCAGTTATGATTGTTATTTTTTGCTTAATAAAACAAGGAGAAAATCATTGTGCTGCAATCACACACATGAGCCATTAAAAAAAGATTTAGGAATACTCCAAAAATCAAGTTCATTACTAAACACTTACTCTCGCTCATTTTTAAGTTGTATTACTCTTACGATGCAAGAATTCGTTTTGACAAATAATCATAACATAGAGTAGACTTACACTATTGCAGAAATAAGTAAAAACAGAGTACTTTGTACTGCAGTGGCTTACGTCCAAAGTTATACTTCAAAACTTGCTTGCCCATTACAATAAACTTTCAAAACCAATAATACAAATAATAGTGTCTGCTGTACAAACTGTATTTATAATGAGAACAGTTGGTCTGCAATTACGTTTTGCACAATACACCAATTTAACATCCTTGCTCGTGTCAATCTTTTGGTATAGGTACTAAACGGTCCAATTTCTCTTAAGAGGAGTCCTCGACTGGCGCATGGACGGTATTGCAGCGTGTCACGCGTATTCATTTTTACGCGAAACCGCTTAACTTATACATATTATGTTTAGCTATGAAAAGAACACACACTTGAAGCTATGCTTCTATTTTTTCGAAAATGTAGCACGCTTGTTAGAAACATGATATTCGGGCCTCTCAAAATGGCTAAAAACGGGGTTTTTTAGACTGTTGTAACTCCGAAAATATTACTTGAATTCGTATAAGTGCAAAACGAGAAGCATGCGTTGGTCTTTGCTTCATACTATTAAAAAATAAACTATTGGGGACACAGTTTAAAGTCCCATAGTAAAAAGACTACAACGGAAACCCTGCATACCAGTTTGGCGCGCTGCGAATAGAGGCGATATGCTTCTCGTCAAGCGTGGGACACTGGCTCTTATTGCTAGGCTGTTACCACGCGTCAAAGGTGGAAATTTGACACCGCGAAGGACTCCTCTTAAGGGTTCATTATATTTTTCACACGTACATCCATTAATTGTACAATTTGAGAGGTTTTCTGGCAGTATATTTACTAGTCTACTTTTAAGTACCAATTTTGGCAGTTTTATTCACTTATTGTTGGGCGTTCCGTATCGTTTTGTAAGAAGCTTGCTTAATATACTTTATAGTACACGCTTGATGTAAAACGGATTTTAAAAATGTATCTTATGATATATATGTACGAAAATTGTTATTACAAATCTCATTTCACACCGTCTTTCAATAACGTACATAGTATTTGCAATATATTTGGTTTTTATGACACGCAAAAAAGCACTGTAAAAATATCAAACATGGTTTATTTTGTGCTTGTACAATTTAACGCAAAACAATCTCGCTAAACTTTACATTTACGCAGTTTTTAGATTCTTAAATCAGGGTACACAAAGGCACCCCATACACTGTATTAAAGCTTAAGTTCTCGTTTTGTTTTACTGATTGTAGTTTTAATTAAATTTTTGGTGGCCTTAAAGTTCATATGACTATTTGAATCAAATTTTCATGGACTACGTATCTTAATTGCCCAGTTGATGTACGAATACCATGCAACACTGTAACTAAAATTACCAAAAACTAAAATTTTGGTTTCTGGTAGTTTAGTGGATCTATTGCGCCTTTTTCAAAACATCCTCATGTTATTTTTTGTGTTTTTAATTATCAACCAATCAGTTTTGATATATTCTGTCAACGTCTATCATTTTTTTCGTAATCCGTTACACAATGAAGGATGTCTGTTATTTTTAATTAAATTTAGCACCATTGTTGCTACAAAACTTCATAAATAATATTTCAAAGTATAAGTCTTCTATGAAACTCAAAAACGTTCAAGAAAGAGACGCTAGGGTTCACTTTATGTAAGAGGTTGTCATGAGCTCAGAGGCATATAAAAAAATTTGTTTTGGACGTAGAGGGTTGGATTAGAACCTTGAAATGTTATAAAGGAATGCAATTTCACATTTAAAGCGCTGTATCCTGGGTTCTTCTCGAAGGAACTGTGGATTTTTATATTCAAAATGTTCCTTTTTAAGGTTCGGCATCACTTACCTTATTGGATTATCTTATTTTTCTACTTTTTTGAAATTCTGAGAAAAAATAAATTTAAAAAATTGCGATTTAATAACGAATTCTTATCTCCTTGCGCGATAGTGACAACTAAACTTTTCAGATACTTATGTTCAGGCTGCAATCAGCCAGCAAATTAATAAATTTAAAAAAATTGCCTGAAAGCGGTTTAAATACCCGTTAACTGTTCAACCGCTATGCGTGTATCCTAGCACACGGTTAATATAATTAGAATTTGTTATATAATCACAAACTTTACATTGTTCTCAGAATTCCAAAGGAGCCAAAAATAAAACCATCTAATAATTATAACGAGTAATGCTGTATATTTTAATTTTTTTTTTTTTTTCAATTTATGGAACGTAGCATATGAAATGTTTAACCCTTTTTTTATTAAATTGTATGGACTATATTTCAATTTTGTTTTAAATTAATTTTACCTACAACAGATTTCTTATTCCTTCTACAAAAACCTACGCAATCTAAATTTAGTGAACCTTTATTATAGCTAGTTACAGAGCTAGGTACTAGTAATGACTTGAGGAATATGAAATAAAGTTTGAAGTAATATTCCTAAGGATATTGTAAGGTAACATTAAATTTTTATCACAAAAATCATAAATTTAATTACAAAACGTTGTTTTTCTCTAGGAAACTATTGATAGGTAAAATAAATAATATAAAGTACCTAAGCATTTATAGGATAGCTTTTATTGTCGTTCTCTTCCTCATTGAGTACGATATGACGTGAAACACATGTTCTGTAGCGAGCGTTCCTAAAGTGCATGTGTAATTCTAAAGTCTTCACAAATACTGTTGTACGTACCAATTGTGTAGATAGCGCACGTAATTTCAAGCAAATAATCTCACTTGTCGTCCTATAATGTATCATGTATAGTTACATTAATTTTCTATTTTAAATTTCTTATCTGAACTCTACTTCATTGGTGCTCAGGGGAAAGAGATTGTAACCCCGAATTCCTCCTGTCCAAACCCCTGCATGAGCTCACCAAGAAGACCATGATGCCAAAGGCGAGGAAGACAGACTCCCAGGTCGGTGTGGGAGATTGCACGGGGAAGGGTCCTGGCGGCTCCTCGAACATACATAGCCACGTGAGCAGTGTCACAGTCATCACGCCGCACGCTGACACAATGGACAGCCATCTGTCACAACAAAGCACACATACACATCACTCACTCCCTCAATTTTACAAGAGAAAGCTTGTCAACTGATTTACAAAGCATTTTTTTTAGTCATGCAGTGGCGCATTTAGAAACGTATTTTGAGGGTGTGAGGGGGGTCCCTTACGTGACTTTATGGATTGTTAAAATTCCAGCCATCTCAAAAGTGTGGATGTTTACTATTATAGAATAAAAAAAAAATTACGTACATACAAGACGGACACATTAAATGTACTTGGATGATCGTAGAACAAAACTCCAGTTTCCTTGAGGCGACTGGACATACTCGGCTACATAATGTTGAACATAATTTTTTTAGGGGGTGCTTCAGCCCAGTAGCCCCCTCCCTAAATTCGCCTCTGGTCATGTAGGTTTCTATAGGCCGTTCACGATAAAGTGAGCACTGCATAAAGTTTTCTTTCAGCCTTTTTGCAGCCATCCTTATTATTTTTATCATCAAAACTTCCATTTAACTAAAAACTAATGTAAACATTTCAGCACTATCAAAAGTTAACAACTATTGGCTCAATAATATATATTTTTTATTAATTTCAAGTGCACAGTTTATAGTGAACAGCCTATAAAAACGTAACATGGTCACGCGTCCTTATAAAGGGGCTGCCTGTGCTGGCCACCGAGAAGTGTGCAAAATTTCGGCAGTTGGTAGTTTATTAAAAAAACCGCTTAACTTCCGCAATGTCCTCTTAGAAATAGCATTCGAAAACGTAACCTGCAGGCACACATATTTCACGCCCTGTTTAGAGACATATACAGCAGCTGCTGGGTACCGCGCTTGAGGTGCTGAAACAAGCATGCGATAAGAGCTAAACTGGCTTGTGCTTCAACAACCGCATCGCCTTTATGCGCGGAGCGCGAAAACGCCGCGCAGTGTTTTGGCTGTTGGCTATTTTCCTATGTCACTTTAAGCTGTAACATTACTATTTTACTTACGGAAAGTGCGTAGTGGTGTCCAGCGCGTGCTTCTCTATTTTTTGGTATTTTTTACGTGGCAGTAGTCTGAAAAAAAGCCCTTTTAGCCATTTTGAGATGCTCCAAAACTATGTTTCGAAGCACGATATCTAGAAAAGTAAATATAGAAGCATAGTTATAAACGTGTTTTCCTTTCGTAGGCATAGGTATAGAACACACGTTTAATTGTATCTCTTTAAAATACTTACTCCTGTCACGCTGCAATAACGTTCTTAAACCAGCTCTATAGGTATAATGAAGCCTATTTTAGTATGGCCTGAAATTGTGAAAACTGGTGGTATTTATATGCTAGCGCAGTGTCTTAAAAAGCCTATAGGCACGTACAACAAACGTTTATATTTAATGTTGCACCAATGGTTGCCTCGTAAAGACGAACTATCAGCGAGAATTCTCGCACCATATCCGTGATTTCATCTGGAGGCTAGAATGAGGTTTGTTTGGTTCAACATTAGCACTTCGGCACTTTCTGGCTTCGGAAACGTGAAATACGTTCACTCAGGAGGTCATATAACAGTAGGTAACATATTTGTGCTCAAGAACCAGAGAATTTAAAGCGCATTTATTGGAGTAGTAACCAAAGTAGGCCAAATATGTTGTGAACTAAAATACTTCATAGTTTTCTTTATAATAAAAAAAAAACGATTTTGGGAACTGGATTGGTAAAAATAGTTAGTGATTTTACAAGAAATTGTGAAATAAATAACTTGAGTACATTGCAAGTTCTGCAATTAGTGGCAGTTTAACGCATAAACAAGCATTTATTGTCAGTGAATATGTGTTCGGAAAAGTTTCAGGGACAAACATTAGAGCACAGATGTGAGTCCCGCACGCTCAGAGGTGGCAGGCTATTAGCTGAGAGGATTTTATTTTTGTTCTAAATAGCCAACAGCTGGGCAGCCTACGACCAACAGGGGTATTTGAATGGACTTCTGAAGACAATTTCGTATAGACACGATTTTTCTAGATGATTTGGACGAACACAAATTAACACCCAGCCTGGGAATCTAACCCAGAACCCCTCGCACCAAAGTCGGCCACGCAGCCAACTGAGCTACGGGGGTCGGCGGCTGAGAGGATAAGTGAGCGAGGTCGGGTAGCAAACAGAGGTAATGCGGGTGGTAGGTATTTAGGCGAATGCTTGGGTTAAGAGAGTAATACAACTAGGGTCTAGCAAGTCGATCTATTGCTTTTTTTAGTTCTTAATTACAGTTACAGTATTTTATCACCTTCATAAGTTCTTGCCCATGTCTAAACAAACACTCAGCTAATTTTTAAATAAATTATTGAAGCAGTTGCGTAGTTCAGTGCTTCTTTGTTAGTGATATCTTACTTACTGATGGCAATTTCAGACAGTTGAAAATCTCATACAGGAATGTTTCGTGTTGCCGTAGTCTGTAAAACAGCGTAGCGTCTTGCGACTTGTATAATTGGAGGATGGCAACGTACTTGTTTATAGCAGAACCACAAACATTCAATAGCAGCGCACCAGAATTATCATTGATCTAGTCAGATGGGTACCTACTAAAGCCCAGTACACACTGACCATAATTCAGCACCGAATTCCGTACCTAATTCAGTACAAGTGCCACTGTGACAGTATGTACCGCAACTACGCTGGTTCCAGACAGAATTCCGTTCTTAATATCAGACAGAGCCCGTCGAATTTTTCATCGCAGTGTATATTCACGCGCAAGTGCAATGCACAGTTTCAACCACCGCGCATGCGCAGTATGCAAGTAGGGTTTCCAACGTGCTTTGGATGAAATAAAACTATTGTTTCCTCCTGAACACACTGCCACGGATGTTTTAAAACTTAAATAATGCAAGATAGTTTCACTTATTTGGTAACTACGTGCAAGTCTTGTTATGGAATAGTTTTTCGGCAATTTTACGGTTGTAATTTTTGGGACATTACAACCAACATCAGAAATATATTTTTCTCCTTTATGTACCGAAACACAGGAGTAAATAGTGATAGTGTGTACATAAGACAGGTGTTTTCTACAGAATTATGTTAAGAAATCTCATTCGACGTTTATGAATATAATTAAGTGAGGCACTGAGTAGAGAATTAATGATAATGTGTACTGAGCTTTGTAACATAAGAGCATCAATATTGAAATACTTATACTGAAGCATAGTAAACAATCAACTTTCTTAGAACCTCTAGAAATAAATATATTTTTTATTACTGAGAAGTAACTGAAATAGATAGAAAAAGTTATAAATTGAGAAAGCAAAATACTTCATTTTATAGACTCATTTTTCTGCCTAATAAAACTTCTTATAGACTTTACTCGTAACTTGGAAAGTTTTAATGAACGTATTTTGTCATTCGTTTCACTCTTCGTCAATAAAGGAATATTTTGCGTGATATTTAAACGCCTTGTTGGACTGCCCTCGGCTTTTTAATGGAGGTTATTTACGTCTCAAAGCATTTCGATATATTCTGACATTCAGCAATCTTTTAGTGAATACTGAGATGCTATAGCTGGCGTAGCTGCATCCTTTTTCCAAGGAATGAAGTGTCATGTAGAAACGAATTTATGTTTTATTTTGACCAATTAACCTACTTGTTAGATGGAAGAGAACATTAAATTAACGTCCTTCATAAATTGTGAGCGTTCAACGCTTAACAATGAATCGTACAGAGGCTTTCTGAGGCAATGTAATTATAGTAGTCTTCGTCAGCGAGTGAGAGCACAATTGTCATTAGTTTGACTACGCAACACATGAACAGATCGTCTGAAATATAGAATAGCAACAATCAGTTATTTGCAACTGTTTTTAAATTATGCTCGACTCATCGCACATTTTTGCTCAGATTATATAAAATAGAAATAACATTTCGATTTTGCGCCGTTGGGAAGTAGGATTTGGCGTTCAGGTACTACTTGGTTACTATAGGTTTAGAATTCAATTAGTATGTACAGTAATTACTATATTTGGTCACTACATGCCTTCAACAGGTTTTGCCGTGTCACGAAAGTCTTTAAGAAGCCGTTCCAGTGTTTCAGGCGCACGTATGCAACCCCCACTATAAAACATATAAATTAAGGCAAATATTATCTTCGCTATAGCAATACAAGTATTATACATATCAACATTATCTTCGCGTTTTATTAAAGAGACAGTCGTTCTTATTTTTGCTGCGTTCGCCGAAGCCAAGAATAAAGAATGGTAGACTGTAAATTTAACAAAACGTTTTTTGTATTAGGTTTTCAATGTAACCGTTTGTTATACAAAAATTTGCAGAAAGCAGCGAAAATAAGTACGATTGTGTATTTGATAAAGCACGAAGAAAATGCTATAGCAAAGGTAATAGTAGCCTCGAATCATATGGGATTAATGTGGGTTGCATACATACTGTTTTTCCCGCAACTGCGACGCATCTACAATCCCGCTACTTTCCATATATTGTCGCGGAATTTAGACCAAAACGTTTTCAAACAATAATCGAACACCTAAAACAAACAATAATAGTCACAAAAATTATTTTCCGACACGACCCGACGTAGTCTGTTTCCCTTCCTCTAATCCTATCACGAACATTTAATTTAATCTATTTCGCATGACAAGAATCGCCACTCAGATGAACTTCTCTGTGAAGACGTCCAGCTGATAGAAGAACGCGTTATTTCACGGTATTTCTCAAGATTCTCACGTCAACTATGTATAACTTTACGAGCTAGTATAACAGACGGTACCGTCTACGCGCGCGTCAACTGTTCAACTGAACGAGCGTTCACCTCC
>PNEQ01001196.1:14890-36641 GCA_003012365.1 Medauroidea extradentata
GGCGGCGACCGCACCTGGGGACTCTGGGTTCGAGTCTGGGTGCGACCCTCTGGCTAGAGAACTAGCTCCAACGGCGGCACTAGAGGTGAGTTCCTGTTGGTTTAGGGAAGGAGAGCGATCCTTTACCTATCTCCTGTCTCGCCTTACCCTAACCCTTCCACTCGTCTCTATTTCTGTATTGCTGTATTTCCTTGTTCTCCATTCTAATAAACTCTTGTTACCTTCCATCTCTGGCTTTTATCTTCCCCTTTCCCAGATAAACTTGTAACAATACGCCTGAAACACTGGAACGGCCTCTTAATACAAAAGAGTAGTCAATAAATAAACAGAGTTAACTAAAACTCCGATTTTAAAGCTCCAATTAAGAATGAAACCACCCTAGGAGGCTAAGTTCCAGATATAAATGAACGTATTGCCTAATACAATTGAGAAAGGGGAAGTTTTACGTCTGAACGACATGATTCAGTTGCGTGCGGGTTTCCAATATTAGTGGACATGCGGCGTTTTATCACCTGTGACGTTTCCGTGTAACAATCACGCTAGTTTATAACTGATGTCAGTATTAACTGTGCAATGTTAACTGAACGAATTTTCCGTTCTAGAGTTTCATCAAATGCAAGCAACTGTTTTATTTGATTGCTTCTATGACAAACAACATTAGTTAAATAAATTAATAAAAAAGTTTACGTACTTACCATAGAGGTAATATATAGTAGAAGGAACATGACGTCACAAATGTGTGTCCAACATGGTCTCGAGAGTTTGGTGTCGTTTATTTATGTTTTATCGGCGTACAAATTCAGTCGTGTTGTTTGAAACTCATGGCGCACCTTCCGGAATATATATTTAGTCATGTGGTCTCACCAAGATCTCGGTTCAAAACCTTATAGTAAGTATGTAGCTAATATTGACTTTTTACTAAAAACAGCTGGGTTAAGGAAAACAGTAACGTGGCAAACATTGTTTACATTTGTCATTATGAAATTTCTACGCAATTATACTATGCGATAATATGGTAGTATGTTTTCCTTAGTTAATATATTCATAAGGGGCCAAAACAACCCAACATAGATGTGATTACTAAGCAATTATTACCTTGCCTCTCAATATTATTTCAAATCTCCCGCGAATATTTCACGAAAGTCACGTGACACATGTTGAACACACAATTTCGTACGCTGCTGTATATAGGATACTCCGTCAACCCTATATTTACTCTAAGGTACTTTCTTAACTACTCAGCCCAAGGTTTACAGATATTAAGTTGCTATGTGTTGCTGCTTTAGATACATAAAAGCATTTATTATCGATTCAAAAAGAGCATTAGAGTTATAGCCGCCACTGTTAGAAAATTATCGTATCATATTCTAACAATGGATAAATATACAGATTTCTGAAAATATATTGTGATCACAGTCTATGAAGGTAGAGGTCTTGACACTGAGGAATAAAATGTGACTTCCTTTTTGTCACCGAGCGCTAGTAGTAATTTAGTGGAAGACATGTCTTGTTTTGTATTTGGCTTAGCTTAAAATGTGAAGATGTTATCGGAATTGTGTGTATTATACAGATGAAAAAAATTAAATGAAATTTTGTATTGAACCATTCTATTATTCAGTCATAAAATTTAGTTATTCAATCTTTTATATGTTGAAACACATTAAAACGATTCTAAAATTTTGTAGGGTAGGAAATAATAGATTTTGATCAAATATGTTTACTATTATTTTCACACGACATATATAAACAGTTCCACACATGCCAATGCATTTAAGGACACTTATCATACAGCTACTGTATCAGCTTACCGTATTAACATAAGTTTATATAAATAATTGCGAAAATTTTTATGTCGCCAGATGTAAACAAGACAAATCTTCCACCAAATTACTACTAGCGCTCTTCCTCTTAGACTGTGATTGTGATATTCCGCATTGTACTCTATGTGGTATCTCTCACAGAATAATTTTAATTTTATGTAATGTAATGTTATCTTTCAATGTTATTAAAAGAATTTCATATTTATATGATGTCTGTTTGCCAATACTGTGGTTTTACTTCATTTATTTCAATATATATATTACTTTCCTTACGCCAAGCCACAGATAGAAGTGAAAGACTCCCAAGACTTGTAATTATAAGATCGTGGTATGAACCGTTTTTGCACGATATTCAGTGACCACGAACTTTACTCTCTATGAAGTAGAGATAAAATATGATATGGAATTCACGGTTACCGTAATTCCTTTATGTTTACATTCTCTTTGTTGAAATTAAGAGAACTGATTTTTTTATAGTGTTCAGGCATGTCAAGGCATGGTATACGAATTAGCTGCGAAACAGATGTTTCAATGGCATCCTGTACCTATGTGTTAGAAGAAAGATGTTTTACCATAAGGACTACTTCAGTTTGAAGATTACTGGTAATATAAGTTTTCTTATTGCTTACACGTATACTTGAGTCAAAAGACTTGGAGGTTTTCAAGAAGACGTTTTAAAACTGGTTTCGAGAACTTAGTAATTAATCATTATTAATCATCAGACTGAACTAATCTTTAATTTGTACTTGTTGCTGCTCAAATATGTCGGAGTAAAGAACAGTGAAACAAACATACCTATCCCGTCATCTAAAGACTCATGCTCTCCGTTCAGCTAAGCTGTGGTCAAAGTAAAGCAAATAAGTTTATTGTTTTATTGTCTCGTGTGTAATACATATAATAAACTGAGCACTGTCTAACGGCTTAGGTATAAGTAAAGTTGGCAATTTTGCATGTAATCATTTAAATATTAAGTTATGAAGATTCAGTGTAAGTGCAAATTGTACTGTCAATGTAGGCCTATACTTATTTGTGCATTTTCTTACACTCACAACATTACACTTAAGTATATCAACGTGAGACAATTCATTTCTGAGCTACCGCTTTAAAATGCAAGTAGTAGAAGAAAGAGTTATCACAATATTCACAACTTTTTATGTCTATGTAAACTTATCTCTTAGTAGCTGCACTATAAACTTATTTCAAATTATTTGCTCGTTCCTCTGGCTAAATTTAAAGTTTTTGGTTACTCACTTGAGATCTTTAGGACTGCCAAGCCACATTATGGGACACAGTATGAGTCCCAGGATGGGAAGCCAGTTGCAGAAGGACATGTAGCCGACTGAAGTCTTCCATCCCAGCAACTGCAGACTTTGAGCGACTTGAAAAACAATGTGCATGACACTTCATGGTTAGTGATTTACTTATTTTAACTCTCAGCGTCTAGGGTTCTACCCGCAAATCACAGACGTGTCGCAGTATCGTTGTTCCTGTTGGCACAGTCAAATGAGCCACGTATGTGCAATAACACATTCTGCCGGTAACCACGAAACAGTGCTTCATATGTGCACATAAGGCACTGAAACACAACTGTTGCAGAATTCTTTTCGCGAAAAATCATGGCCTCTGTTTATTGTACTCCTCTTATCCGTGCGGAAAATAGTTTTGTTAGAAAGCGATTTAACTGAATATTAATGCTCCACGGTAAATATATGTAAATACGTATGCTCACGCCACGTCTTCCAAACGGGCAGTACCCTTGAGCCAAAAATTTTTCTGAGAAGAGATGTGTAAATTTAAAAATAATAATAGTAGTTTATGAAATTAGTAACTCAACACTAAGTATATTAAATAACTAAACTAAAAATAATATTGCTGGAAATTGTTTTTTTAACAGATTTGTGAACAACTGTGTTTAACAAGTTATAAAAATTATAAAAAAATTACATTAGTAATTATTACAATATAAATCGTCAGCTAGGGGTAACCTCTATATAGTATACTGAACCCAAAATTATTTAACCTATCTCACATATTTGGCTAAACTTCTTTTCAATATGCATCCCTTCCATTCCATTCTGTTATTCTTTGGCTATTTTATTTGAGGTAAAGTATTCAAACTAGACGTTTTATGATAGGGTATTGTGTATAAAACGACGAACATACATTTTATGAGAGTTGGTGGGTTAAATACTTGATGCAAAAATGTTTAATTTTAAATGTTCAGGACTAAACCGGTTGCTTCCATATGACAGTTTTTTGAAAGGTTTTATAGCTATAGTCATATTCTAAATTACAATATAAAATTATAGCAATGTCTTATAATTGTATCTTCATTCAAAACAGCATACTGCAAATGCATACAGAAAAACAAACACTCGAAACGTACAAATTCTCTCATAGTGAAATACACTATTTGACGTTTCGAGGAACAGTTCAGTCCAGATTGAACTGGCCGTAAACTCAAGAAAACTGATAAGATATTCGAATTCAACACACATGAAACAGACAGAATCAAAAATGACATAAATAATACATTGCAGTAGTATAGGTGGACTGATATAGAATATGAATTTAAAAATTACTTTTTAAAGCCATCGGACTGAAATGAAAACGAATGTGTAACCACCGTACTAAGGGGTTTATTTATTTTGTAATGTAAGAGCGTAGAATCGGAGGCTATTCTAATAAGTGTTGTTTCTTTTATTTTCTGAAAGATAACGAGGTGTAAAATGTAAAAGATATAAACAAAAATGTATACAAACTGTTGTTTGTTCCATAGTATGTCAATTCGGCGTTAATGAATAGGTGTCCTTACAAAATGTTTAGCCAGTACATTCAGCTTCGCTCTTATTTTTACTATTTATTAATGTCCAGTTCTTGTCAGTTCTTGTTAGTTCATGTTTCACTTTGTATTTATTCCATTAAAAGTTTGTCTAGTCTGGAACGTTACACTAATAAGACTACGCATATACCGTAGTTAAAATGAAAATAATTGTTCATAGTTTTTACTTCTGTTTCAAAAGTCCGCTTCAAAAATCAGAACGTTATAACAAAGGGGCTAGAATCAAGTATAGGCGGTTCTGGATAAAGTGAGCGCTCAAACAAGCCCCGTTAAAGTTCTATTTTTAGTCAAATCGTATCTTTCCGTGTGTAACGGCTAACGACGAGAAATATCTAACCTCTCTGGACACGTCTCTTGACGTTCGCGCGGGTAGAGATTAATTGTGCATTGGTGGGAACCAATATTGTTTGGAAAAAATAAAGAAGTTATTTCATTATTAAAAATATTATTATGTCGATTTCGGTTGACTTTGTTTCAGTATTGTTGTATTTAAATAGGAAACTGCATTGAACTATATTGCGTAACTTTGCTGCCAACCTTACAAGCAATAAGGCTACTATAGTTAATGTTGAATTATGTATGCAATAACGGCTAGTGACATTTTTCAAACGTTAAATTTTTAGTGCTCACTTTATCCAAAACTACCTACAGATGAGAATGTTCTAAAATATATCATATACTTACCGAACAATAGGTTGGGAACGGAAACACTGAACATACAAATATCCAGTAATATTGTCGCACATTTCCTCATAGCAGGCCCGTACGTCAGTTCTCCCAGAGCCGCATAAGGATATCTGCGAGAAAAGACAAACAAAAATAACAGTCCAAAAATACTGTTAATGATAATATATTGCTAAGGCTAACTATACGTAATATAAAATATAAGTAACAGTACATTCAGACAATGAATTCAAATCATTGTAATATAAAACATAACAGCAACTTTTTTTTTAAGAAATTGCATCGGGAGTTAATTTACATAATTTGCATAAGATCCTTCTGATCTGCAGTCCTATGTAAATCAATAAAATTCTTATTTTACGTTAATTTTGTCTCCTTTAATGCAAGTCTGAATTATAAATGTCTTAACGTTTTCTCAGATAACAGATTATAGCAGGAAAAGTGTAATGAACAGCCATGTAAAGAAAGGCAAAATTGACGCCTTGTCTCTAACATTCTTTATATTACTTGACATTTCATATGGTTACTTAACGTTCCTACCATATAGGACTCACGATATAAATCAATACTTAAATTTACCTAAAGCGAAGGCTACAAGAAAATTAATATACAATGAAAATTTAAGACGCATTTTTTTTTTTTTTTTTTCAGTAGAGTTCCACCAAATCGGTAAGGTATTCCTAACATTTTCTTACTAGATTCGAGGCACTAGAAGAAATGGAAACAGCATTAGAAACCAGGGTATACTATCCCACAGTGTTTAATAAAGTTAGCGATTGAACATTCATAAAAAAACTGCCAAATAGAAAAAAAATTGGACAAAACTGAAAATCACATTACAAAAAGGACGTAATAAATTAACCATAATTACCATTGTAGTGCATTAAGCAGAAAACAGGTGCACTGGATCATCAAACGACCTCAATAAATAAAATGTGATTGGCTTTAGTATTATCCTTGAGGTTCTTGCTTAGGAAAATTGCCTTATCTTGATCGTCGCAATTTCAATTTACGTGTTAATGAAGCAAGTACGCAAAGTTTGAGTGCAATAATTTACGTTATTCAACGTGTGAAAAAAACTGTTATTCATATTTCCAACCAGAACACGCGGATGAATATTGATGAGGAATTAGTTTAATGCATACGTTAGTGTATCATTACAGAGCGTAACAAAACCAAAAACATAAGCAAGCAGAATATCTACAATATGCATAACCTGCTCTTAGACGCAATATCAGGATTAATCTCGGTGGCGATTACCCAGGACCTGCCAAGGAGAACTGCCGTGTAGATCTCCAGAACGAAGACGCACAAGCAGACAGGAATTCCATACCAACCTTGAAAACCAAGAAAACAAATTCATGTAGTGACGGAAACACTCTAAAAGACATGTTTTTATATATTACAATAAAAATTACATACATAACGATTGATAATTGAATTTCTCAGCAACACTGTTTTCAACAAATGCTGCAAAAACGCTGGAAAACGTTGCTAAAATAATTTGCCAACATTGTAGCCATCACAATTTTTATTTTTATTGATTTTTGTTACATTTTGTAAACATTTTAAACTAAATGTTAATAACGTGTGTTATTAGTATTTTATTGATATCATGTGGTGTCAAAAAATACTTGTAATTGTAATAAAGTAGTAACAACTTAGTTTAAGACGTTATTCTAACTCATTTTCAAACGTTCTAGACTATATAATAAATAAGTTTTCTCTAGCAATGCTAATTAATTTTTTTCATGGTCTGCAATTTTGTATTCAAACAACTTTGTTATTGACATCTGCGTTTTCCACGATACTCGTAGCACATTTAGTGTCAATACCGACAGAAATCGATTACTGTAGCACATAATTTAATGAGTTACAGCAGAAGAATCCATATCAATATTTTACTATTAACAATGTTACTGTACGCCTATAATTTAATGTGAACAAGTATATGTGGTACGAAATTCATTTCCGAAACTCAAATTTATATTATTTCTTTAAATAAAAATTAAAAATCTGCAACCCCTCCCCCCCCCCCAAAAAAAAATTACTATTTTGTGCTAGGTTGTGGAAATCAGCGAAACGTGTTTAAAAACAGAGCCAATTATATAATTGCTGATTCCGCAAATTATTGCCGTTTTAAATACGTGTGGCTTAAATAATTACGTTTTGTTGAATAAATAAATATATAGGAACACGTTACATTTGTAGATTATAAAATACAATATAAATGTACATAACTCACAGACAGATCTGCAGACTTAGTGAGAAAACGCAGACTTACATTTTATGGTCAAATACGTAGATGAAACAGAAACAGAACTCACAAAAATGATCTTCGATGAAGTAAACAACTCAATAAAAGAACCAATAGGCGTGGTTAAAAAGGGGAATGATAAATGAAATAGGAAAATTTGAAAAAAAAAAAAAAAAAAAAAAAAAAAAAAAAAAAAAAAAAAAAAAAAAAAAAAAAAAAAAAAAAAAAAAAAAAAAAAAAAAAAAAAAAAAAAATTTGAACACGAAATTGGAAGTGAATGAATGGAAGAAAACAGGGAAGATATTGACACACTAAATGGAACAGGAATATAGTCACAGAATATAGAGATTTAGGAAACATAAAAACAGGGAAAACAAGAAGAAATTGAAAAATCATGTAACTTTCAATTTTATAATCTACCTTTAATAGAAAAATAAATAATAATAATATAACACAAGTCGTAGCACGGGCCTACACAGTATTTTGTGTTAAGGCTACTTTTAACAACTAAATATATAGTTTTCATTCTTACCGTCCAACTTTTCAATTTAACAATTAAAACTAAATACGTTGTAATGAAGAATAAAATTTGGTGTATTTTAATCACTGCAAATGTTAAACGCACAGAGCAAACTGTCCAAATTTATATTTAAGAAATGGTTTATGCCAGTGCTATGTATTTGATTTGCAGTGATACGTACTATAAATTACGTAATGCTATCACAATTAAAGCTAGAGCCTGTAAGGCGGTAGGTTGTCAGTGCAATGAAGAATATTGATGCTCTTTAGTTCTACAGTTTTTGCGATAATTATTTGTAATACTTATACGAGAACAGATATAAAAACTTTGTCTGGCAGTTAAACAGTTTATACAGTAATAGCTTATTGTTTCAAAGCAAGGAATGATACAGTTTCCTCTAAAAACGCAACTAACCAGAATTTAGTTAGTTACATAACGTACTAAAACCATTGTCTTGAAAAAATCGGCCAACATGGAGAAGACGATTTTAAACAAAACCGCCAGAGAGATCTTTGATATCTGTTCTCGTTTCGGGGTAAATAATTAATTTCGTTAAATATTAGAAACTAGAGAGTAGCTTGTACAACAATGCCAGCCCTCGACTATTTGGATAAGAATCGGACTCAGGGAATTTAAATAGGGGAGTAAGTTTCGATATAATAAACGGTAACATCGCTATTTGGTGCACATAAAAAAGTCGGCCGTATTGGTCATAGCCACGTCAAGCATTTGTTTGGTTACAATTCCGGCGACATATACTCCATCTGTACCCTTATGACATCAGAAACCATGACCAATCCCTTTCCAGTTTTCTAGTTTCTCTAATGAACTTGGTTGTCAACGAAACGTTCTGGTCCACAAAAAAAAATTCGCCATTTAAAATAGAAGGATTTGTGGCAACAATACAATACCTGGCACGTGGGCAACAACAGCAAGAGGACTTTTTTCTTACATAGGATGCACTGTTCAGAAAAGCAACACAAAATGTTCACAAAACCCAACAGTACAGAAGTTGTGGTCAATAAGAGGGTGGCCACCCCTGTTACTTTCATGAAGGAGAAAGTTTCAAAGTTTAGTTTCTTCACGGGTTAAATATCTCGATAGCAGTAATCATTGTGCGAAGAATTGTAATTTATCTCCAAGTGATTTCCGATATTTTGCCAAAAAAATATTTTAAAAGTCGATTTTCAAGTGTTAATATCTCCCTTAGAAATAGCGCTAGGCGGAAATTGCTTTATGAGTAACTACACCTGAATTTTTTAAGGAATCACAATCTTACCATTTCTACATGTAGTTCAGGAACTCCCTGTATAGCACGACCTATAAACTGGACTACGATCAAGTATTTTATACCAAGTTAACTGGCGGACAGATTAACTAGATTGTAAGTTAATTTATATTAATTAATTAATTGATTATGTAAATTGCTAAAGCTTCATCAACCAGTAGGCAGTATTGACTTTAGACAAAAGTATTTGACACATAGTCATTGTCAAAATCTTACATATTTATAATTTAACCAGCAGATAAGTTTTGCTTAGTAATTTCACTATCAAAGAAATTTACAACCTAATATGGCCAATGTGATTAATATAAATTCATTGGGATATTTTAAAAGGTACAACAACAAAATAATTGCTTTATATGTTATGTTACATTGATGCTTCGTTTATAGAAAATATTTTTAGATGAACATAGTAAACTCCATTATATATTGGCTGGAGTTAACATTCACGATAACTGGCCTTGCACATTTTTGCTGCAAATCTATCTATACGCTGACACGAAAGAGTTAATGTGAAAACCGCTTCGTAATAAAATATAATAATTTCGGTAGATAAAACTTTTTTAAGATGTATTATCATGTACGTCAGGAAAGGTAGTTAGATCTTCTGTTAAAAAAAAAAAAACTTAAATATTTTACTCAATACGATAGTATATCTACGCAAATTGCTAGAGCTAGTAGTTCTGTTAGTATTTTGCCGTTTCAAAACTAAAAAATTGCCCTGTGAAACACGCATTTTACAATTAAATAAGTGTATTAACACAAATACAGTGCGGTAATAAAACATAAAATTATGTGTAATATTACTACATGTCAGTTTATTTCTACATGGACATTTAAAGGAATGGTTAGACGTTAGCATTGTTGTTAATTTATCCATATTATTATGTTTGTAATCAAAGATCAGTAAGAACAATTGTGTAAAATTACGCTCACTATCAATGTATTCCATCATTACACGTATAAAAAAGTTAAATTATCAGCCATTGGTATGTTAATGTACACATTTTTACAGCGTACTTATCTATTCCTTCACTTATTTATTTATGTATGTAAAACATATAACTAAAATAAATTTACAACAGATCGTAAGAGGAAAATGCATTCACAAGCAATGTCTACAAAACTGGCATTATTTCATACAAATTTTACAGTTATAATTTTTCTCTCTCTAGTACACATTTCATGGCGATTGTTCGTAAGGCACTGTTAAAACCATGTAGAATTTGACACGATATTAATACTTATATTTTGAATATTTTATTCTTAATAGGGATTGGGACTCCTGCGTCTGTTTAAAACACAGTAGTGCACAGGCTTTATCTCTTTCTCAAATACTTTCAGTACACTCATCGAAATCAACACACTTTTATTATTTTTAAACAAAATTTCAATTATAATATCAGTCTCACCCCTCCTTGTTCTGTGTGTCTCCTTTTTCTGTGACATCACCAACCTTTGATAACCACTATGTTACGTTGCGTAGTGTATAAAGCTTAAGACAACAGAGTACAAAAACCCATATCAATCAAATGCAGTTATCAAAATAAACTAACAAATGTCCAAAATTACACTGCTAGTATAGGGAATAAGTTTTTATAGAGAAATATAATATCCTTATACACACGAAACGAAACACAAATTACCGCGATTTAATAAACAAAGTAAATGCGGCATTAGTAAATGATAATAAACGTTAAAAGCGTTTAATTAAGGTCAATTCTACTACAGGTTAGAAAGAAAATACGATTTCTTATGGGACAGATTGGCACAGGGAAAATTTCTGCCACTAGTTTCGCTTCAATAGCTAAGAGATCAAATAAATACGAAACCGTTGTAAAATGAAATTTAAATAAACTTCGAAAGTATATTAATCATTTAATTTAATTTTAAAGTGAAAAGAAACCGATTCTGCGTTTTAAATTTTCAACTTAATTAAACTTAAAATTCAGGAAAGTTCTGTGATTGGTCAGTTTGGTGCACTAGCGATACCAGCACTCAAGTCGCAGAAATTTTTCCTGTGCCAAACATAATATTGATCTTTCTAACCTGTAGTAGAATTAACCTTAGTTTAATGTACGTGAATTTGATGCTTTTATGTATTACTAAATCACATGCGCTAGATCTGAGCACATTTCAGATATTTGGTATTGGCAGCTGTTATCTGGTCCACTGTGCACCGTCTCGATATGACACAGATACGCAGCACGTCGAGGGTACATTTGATCAACTGAAGGCCAGTTACATAAAAAGCACCGCATACCCACTGCTATATATCGAGTTTAAGAGTGCGTGGTAAATAAATAAATGCTGAAAACATCAATTGATTTCTACGCTTTTTTCGAAGCCAATATGGATACAATACTTCATGACAATCCTAGATAACGGTATTTGCCAACTTTATGTGTAAATATTTATCCAGAATTATTACGAATTCGTTACGCGTGATCTGTTGCGCCGTAGTTAAATGCACGAGGTTCCGGCGTCAGAGATTGTGCCTCAGAAGTTCGTAACACTGGAAACTATTTTGTTTACAACGTTGACTGAAACTATCGTCTAGGATTGCTTTGTTTAACTTTCGCAAATTGGCTTCAAGAAACCTACAGCTATAGATTTATGCTTTTAGCGTTGAACTATGTACCACGTCCTCTTAAGGCTCAGAAGCGAATAAGTGATAAGCTAGTGTGCCATCGCTCCTACGCGCTATAACTTCAAACTATCACTGGAAATATGGTATTTTATGTAGTACCCTATCAATTTTGGTGGAAAGTCTGCATCATAACACATCGATTAAATCTCGATTGTTTTCACATCTCCTTAAGGCCTCGCTCTTTAGTTTTGCAGTGGTTCCGATAGTATTTATTTTTTTTTTAAGCGAAAATTAAGTCATACTTCGAAAATTCAATCTTACAGTTTTAAAACTTATATATCATGGTTTGTATCTAAATTTTTCTGTTGCAATTCACCGTACGGATGTTTAGATTTTTGCCCCTGAAATATCACATGTATTTTTGTCAAAATAAGCGAAACTGAAGCAAAATAATTTTTTGCTAGCAAACGGTACATTGTTATAAAAACGCTCTGGCATAATTGTGTATCGTATGACTGTGCACAGTCTCAATTTTTTTCAAAGCATTTGGCTAAACAGTATTCTAGTTATCTGCAATTGTTTTAAATGAATGAATGATAATGGTCTTCAGCGTTAAATTTAATTATATAGCTGTGCAATTAAGGCTGCCCTTAGTCTTGTTGGAGGACTCTGAAATAGAATTTCTAATGTGACTGGTGTACGAAAGTATTTGAATATTCTTCTCCAAGATGTGTTAATTTTTGTTGACAGGCCTAGGTATATTGTAAACACATACAACAGTTTTAAAAATAAACGTGGGTTTCTAATCCGCTACATCGCAGTTCATCAACTTTGTAGGTGGGTCTTTTAAGGACTAATTTCAGCTGTTATTGCTATAATTAATTTTTACCCTAACGGAAAGCAGTTATTGTAAAACCATCGTATAGGTTTTTAATATTTTTTTTTGTCGTGGATTTTTTATTTATTGACCAACAAATACGTAGTTTCGACTAATTAGTTAAGAGGAAAAAACGTTTTAAATTAGATCGTTTGTTAATGATATAGGGTCTTAGTGTTGAAATATTAGACAACATAGAGAAAAGAATTTCCAAGAAAACTGGGAAATAGTTTTATGATTTCTGTTCTCTTTTAGGCTTAAATAACACTATCCCAAAATATGTTGACGTAACATAAGTCATGAGTAGAGATGATAGTTTATCGTGGGAAAACTTCTCTGTTTGCTGGATTTCAACGTAATATTACTGGCTTTCGCTTGTACGTGAAGCTGTTACCCTATTTGACTGAGCCTTCAATAATCCCGCTATTGCAATATGCGATGCCAGTTATTGGTCTGCAGACAGCTACGGAGTGTCAGACGTGCGTAGCCATAGCCGTCTGTAGCGGAAGGCCGCGGCGAGTGAGAATTGGCAACACCGCGCGGGAGGGTCAGCGCCGAGATTGCGCAACGTGGAGGTATGTGGCGAGAGACGGGCGCGCTGCCTTTTATCGTTCTTTTGTTCACGTGTTTACAAGTCTATAGTGTTATGTGAGGTGTGAAAATGCCAAATACGTGTGTGGTGCCTGGCTGCAAAAGTAACTACAAGACAAGTATAAAATTAAAAGGTTATGTGCTGTGTTTCAAAATATCCCGCGAACAACACAGGTATACCGAGTGGATACGTGCCATCCCACGGAAAGACTGGATCCCTGACGGCAGTTCTGTGGCATGTATAAAACATTTTCCACGAAAGTGATTTAGATTTTAATGAAAAATACGAAGACGGAAGTGGAAATTGGTGTGAATATAAAAGAGAAAAGACAGTTTTACGGAAGGAGGCGATTCCGCGTATATTTCCGAACTTGCCAACCTATTTGAATAAACAGTGTTCCGTTAAACGTAAAACGTCAGAGGAAAGGAGGGGAGAGATTGACGAAAAGCGGAAGAAGGAGGAATCAGAAAATGAGAAACGAGTTGAAGAGGAAGACCAAATAAGCGACATCGCTTTATTTTCAGAAAGACTCCATTGCCACGTGGACCTTTACGACTGGAGCATTTTCACCAATAAATCCTGTTGTCTACTATACGAAATTGATTTTGAGACGGGACAAAAAATTAGCCGATGCACAAGAGTTAACCCTAGTACAAGAGAGAAAACACCAAGTGCGTACATAGAATTTAAAACTAGGTAGCATCCTATCGAGTTAATGAGTTACCACTACACACAGCCAAATCTTAAGAGTGCGTGGTAGATAAATAAACGCTGGAAACGTCAATTGATTTCTACGCTTTTTTCGAAGTCAATATGGATAAAATTCTCAATGACAATCCTAGATAATGTTATTTGCCAACTTTATGAGTAAATATTTATCCAGAATCACTAATTCGTTACGCGTGGTCTCTTGCGCTGCAGTTAAATGCACGAGGTTCCGGCGTCAGAGATTGTGCCTCAGAAGTTCGATACACTGGAACCAATTTTGTTTAAAACATTGGCTAGGATTGCTATTGTTTAATTTTCGCAAATTGGCTTCAAGAAACCTACAGTTATAGATTAATGCTTTTAGCGTTGAATTATGTACCACGTTCTCGCAGAAGTTCACTTTAATGACGGCGTTATACTTGAAAAATGCATAGTTATTAAAAACAGGGTGTTAATTTTGAAAAATTCACTCATTAGGAAACTTAGCGATGTTATTGAATTGTGTGATAATGTTGGGGAAATGAAACGTGATTTTTTTTTTAAATACGCCACGTTACTGAAGGTCTCGACAACCTTGTAAATATGATTGAATATTACGAAAAAGAAATAGTTGAAGAGGCATTTTTTTTTACTTTACGTCAAATTAAAAATCGATTTTCGCTTCTCTTAAAAAAAAACTAAATATAGTATAGAATCAACCATAAATGCTATTATTATTTTCATGCAGTCTGTTAAGTGCTATCATGTAATTAGACAAAACCATCCTAGGGTTTTGCATAAGTTATCCGCTTCTTTCAAAATCTCGCATAAAGTAGAAAATGAAAGTAGCAATTTCTTTAGACATTTATCAAAAAATTTTACAAACGAAGAAAAAATTGCGAGTCTTCAAATTAACGAGATCCGCGTTAGGGAGGGTTCAGAATATAAAATTGGTGATCTATTTTGTGTTGCTAAAAACAAATCAGACGAAGAAGGCAAGACAGTTGTTGCTTTACTCGTCAGTTCGTGTTTCGGAAGTTTTAAAGACGTGATTAAACTTGTTCCTGTTAAACAATATTGAATGTGTTAGGTTTAGCTGATATCACTATAAATGTAACTAGGCAGGTTACAAGTTGTGGTTTGAAACTACTGTGTGTTGTACGCGATAACAATAGAATAAATCGTGTCACACTCAGTAATTTGACAAACGATTCAAGCTCTAAATATTTATTCAATATTGAAGGAAATCCATTAAATATATATGTTTCGTACGATAGTGTGCATGGGTTTAAAAATATTATAAATGATTGGTTATATTTGAAAGATGGCGAGAAAACATCTGTAATCCCATTTTGGGATGATCTGAAACACTGTAAAAATACCCGCATAGGCAGTGAAAATACAGATTTTAACAAGGATACGCAAGCCAAGTTGATACACATTTCCTCGCTTGCTCGTTTCAAACGCAACAAAACACCATAACTGTAGACATTTTCTTTCATATATTTTAAATAATGGGTCCAGAGAAGTAATGATTGATACCTCACATGAAAACAGGAACGAAAAAAAGAGTACAGCCTCAGCCGTCTGAGATAAAAGCGGGCAGAGCGGTGCCTTGCGGAGCACGCACGCAAGTAGCCTGGCCCTTGTGGGAGGGGGGTTTCCTGCGTTGCCATATCGAAGGCCGCGGCCTTCCACTACAGACGGCTATGGTATTGCCCAATCGTACACGTGGCGACAAACTACAGCGTTTTCAAGGCTATGTTGACACAAAACGTTTTCCCGATCATCTCTAGTCATGAGTCATGACTTTATCGGCTGCACGCCTCCCGTCTGAATAGAACAGACATGTGTCCATACCAGAATTGGTAATAAATAGTACTGACGTAGGATGCGTGGTGAAGTTGCGAACATTTCTCCGTAGTGTTGTCAACTGCGCGCCGGGTTTGATTCCCAGGTTTGGCTATGTGTACATTTGCGTTCATCTGTATTGGTCACCGAAATTCGTATAGTTAAATTTGTTATTAAGTTAACTCGGTTCACGTTAAGAAGCTTTGTTATCAAAGGGAATAATGTTTGGCACGGTGGCGATGTGGCTGAGCCTTGAAATTGTGCCAGTGTTTTTGCTACAGAAATAAAAACAGTAAAACAAAGTGGTTAGGCCACTCGCTCCTACCACCGTGACGTCACAGGTTCAGTTCTGGACGGGGTCGATATTTAAAATATTTGCAAGTGGGAAACTTGTTGGAAATTGCGCCCCCCCCCCCCAACCCGGGAACCTCCAGGAACCCGCTTCCTTTCATCCCAGTAATGCTTCAAACTCACGCCACGTCACCGTAACCAGATCTCCAGACTTTGCAGTTAGGTGTTGGCCAGTATATTTCCACCCACTCCAACTGACTATAGACGGTTCGGGATAAAGTGAGCACTCAAAATAATCCATATTTATGTTCTATTTTTAGCCAATTTTTATCTTTCCACCCATAATGAGATAACGACGGGGCATGTATAGCATCTCTGGACACGTCACTTAATGTTTGCGGGTGTAAGATAAATTGTGCAGTCAGTATGGATCGATACAGTTTAATGAAATAAAGTTTATTAATTATAGAAAATACAATTAAGTCGATTTCGGTTGATTTTGTTTCTGAATTGTTATATTTAAATAGAAGAACACAGGGAACTGTATTGCACAGTTTTGCTGCAAACCTACGAGCAGTACGACAACTATAGTTAATGTTGAATTATATGCAGTAACGGCTAGTAATATTTTTCAAAGGTCAAATTTTTTGGTGTTCACTTTATTCCGGATGACTGTTATTTCTGTTGCTGTGGTACGCTGACCTAATATCTGCGATAAAATAACATTCACTATGGACCAAGGTCTAAGAGGAAGAGGTCTTGACACTGTCTATGCTCTCCAGCAAGAGAACGTGACCTCCTTGTTGTCGCCAAGCGCTAGTAGTAATTTGGTGGAAGACTAGTATTGTTTATATCTGGCGGCGTAACAATTTTTGTAATTATTAATATAAAATTGTGTTAATATGGTAAGCTGATATAGTAGTTATATGTTTCTTGTCTATAAATGCATTGGCATGTGTGGAACTGTTTATATATGTCGTCTGAAAAAAAATATTATGTACTACTGTTTTAGTAAACATATTTGACCAAAATTTATTATTTCCTGCCCTACAAAATTTTAGAATCATAGCAATGTGTGTCTTCATGTAAAATATTTAAAAACTAAAGTTTATGGTTGAAAATAAAAGTGTTCCAATACAAAACTAAGTTTAAATTTTTTTATTCTATATAATACATGCAATTCCGATAGCAACTTCACATTTTAAGCTTAGCCAATTACAAAACCAGACAACTCTTTCACATTTTATTCCTCAGTGTCAAGACCTCTACCTTCATAGACCGTGCTATGGACACATCAAGTTGCATTTTCAATACTCCCTGGTGCTTCACAATAGTGTTTCGTTAATCTAATCTCAGGTTATTGTTTATTTGTTTATTTATTTGTCTAACAACTCGGAAAACAATTGTTTAACTAAGGAATCTTTATAATGATATGTCTTCTTTTAGCAACATTAGATAAGATAAGATTTCAAGACCCTCGTAATCTCCTTCCTAAAGATCGCATATGTTAGGAGGAAATTTATTTTGCAATATTTGGAAAGAAATAAAAGAGCAAATACGGACCGTGGTTGCGAGCTTCTGTTATTTCAAACTCGTGTCATGTTCAGTCGGGCTGCAATTTTTCTTCATTCGAAATTCGTGTCCGTAACAGAATTTTTATTTGTGTTGAATTATTAAAAATAACAGTTCCTTTGTTGAATAAGAACTCGCAATCAGTCATAAATAAATACTGCATGGGAAGGTAATCTAAGAGCAGGGCGTAGCATCCACGATTTGATACAGTTATGAATTTTCGTAGGAGTATCTGGATACACTGGTGCGTCATGAAATAAAGCCCTACGTGGGAGTAACGGTGGAATGAAAAGATGAGGAGGAGGGCGGAGTATATAGGAGCACCAAGAGGAAATCCTCCGGCCAACGACGTTTCTCCACATGCGAGTAATGAGGATTGACCCCACGGGGAATGGAATCCGAATCTCCATACAGGAAGGCGAGTGGCGTGACCATAGACGGTGGCTTCGCAGAAAATAACGTGTGCTCAAGGCTTTTTTGAAAATATTGTGAGTTATATCTAACTGAAAGTAATATTCCACATGGTTTAACACAATCTGAAACTATAAATCTCTATCTCAAATTTTTTTCTTGAAAAACTAATACGTATTTACCTTACAACTTTTAGAATATAATGTAATCAAAGATTCCGCGGTGGTGTAGTGACCAGGGGGCCGGTTGAAGATAGCTTTTTATGGGTGCAAGGGAAAATTTGCACCCGCGTTGCGTCTGGTTGTGCTGCATTGGAATTAAATATTCACAAACATTGAATACAAGACCCGTTTAACTTGCACTGCACTTGCGTTGCGCTGTGTAGGTGCAAATAACAGGTGGTGATATTTAATCGGGGCCCAGCGAACCTGCGATATTCTGAGATGCTCAATGGAAATAGGCGGTAAAGAGCACTGTGTACTGGTTTGAAATGTCTGCGTTTGACGCGCGGGAGCAGCGGAGGGATAAGAGCCAGAGCACCACTCTCGACGATATGAACATGGTCTCTATTCACAGCGCTAAACTGGCGTGCAGTGTTTTCGTAGAACTCTTTTTCCTATGGGACTTGAAGCGGTGACCCTATAACTTTATTTTTGCATATTATGAAGTAAAGACCAATTCGCGCATCTCATTTTGCAATTTGCGGATTCAGGTAGTCTTAAAAAAGCCGTTTTTAGCCATTTCCAGAAGCCCAAAAATCATGTTACTAATAGGCATACTGAATTTCCAAAAAGTAGCAGACGTAGTTTCAAGTGGGTGTTTTTTTTATAGATAACAACAATAAGTTCGGCGGTTTCGCGTAAAAAGTATTCGCGTGACACGCCCCAACACCATCCAACGGCTAAGTACACAGTCCTCTTAATGTGAGGAGTGTGCGGTTCTCAAGCCTTTGAGGCTGACTGACTTAGATTTGGCGTGACCCATCTACCGAGTACCCGCTCCCAAGGAACAACGGTATTCTCCGACTGCAAACACACGTGTAGACAACATAATTCCTACAGCCTGGTTATCGTATCAGGAATGTTAGATGGTAACTTCAAAATCCTGGTACTAACACCATAAAAAAGCTGGTACTTTCAACGAAAACCTGGTACAGGTAAAAAAAATTGCGAATGCTTACAGGCATGAAAAGACGACGTTCTGAAACAAGTCTTAAGTATTTTAAGAGAAAAGTTTAAAGAATCCTCTTACTTAACAGAAAATCAGAGGTTCACATGTACCACAGACGTACACAAGTAGACTATATGTTGCCAACGCCCAACAGGCAACAGTTTGCAATAATCTTCAATAAATATATGCACAGATTCATGCTCACAATTCAGAAGTTGTGTTGTGCCAAAAAATATATTTTTTGTGTAGAAATGTTTTGCTGAAAATACTATTTAATGATGCATTTTAATACAATTTGCAAAATTCTGAAATCCTGGTACTTTTGCGTACCAGGATGAAAGTATCCTGGTACATGGTACAGCACCCTGAAAACTGGTACATGTACCAAGATCCTGGTACGTCTAACACCCCTGTATCGTATCCTCCTGGCTCTGTCGGCGTCACCAGAAGGTCAAGTGCCAGTCATGAATGTGACCCGAACTTAGCTGTGGCCAAAATAAAACGTGAATTTTTCAGATGTCTAGCTAGCTGTTGTTACTGACAAGATCGTTTGCGAAAGTGCTCGCGTAGGGTGATGGAAGCTGCAGCTTACCACAGTCGATGACGGCGCGGGGCAGCACGACGATGGGGAAGACACCCAGCAGGTCAACGAGGCAGATGACGGAGAAGAGCAGTGACAATTTGGTCACAGCGCCGGGCTGGGCGGGAAGTAGCGGCACACTCTCTGCTGGCATGCCTCATCTGCTCAGCTCGGGCCTGCAACGCAAACAACATAGCTATAGGTGCTAGTCTACTCGACCACGACAACGACGTCCCGCGGGAGAAAAGCAAGCTACTGCTGTATTGTCCTTGACGACCGCGTGCAACTGGTGTGGCGCACCACAGCACCGGCCATAATACTGTGGCACAGTCAGCTGGCTCGGTTTTATCCGCGCTACGTCTCCACTGACCGTGTGCCATGAACTCATGTCAGGATCAGTACTTTTCTCCTCCCTGTGACGTGTCTACCTACTACTAACGCCACTCTTCCTCTCACGGGAGGACTAGTTGTCGTGGTCGAGTAGTAGTAATACTTCGTTCGTATTTTCAAAAGGAACAAATATTTCAGTTAAAACAAAATGCACGTATGGTTAAGTACAACATCTAACGAAACATTTAGTATAACCAACCAAATATAAGATAATTTTAAATAAATTATATCAACAAAATTATACTGTCGAAGGGGAAAAAAATTGTTCTCAGTGTAATAGTGCTGTTCTGATCACGGTCATTGTTTTGGTCAAGTGTTTCTGTACGGTACAGCAACACTTCGATCTAAACTGAGATCAGTGCACCAACCCACGCGAGGTTAACGCTACTAGTTCCAAAGGCCAACCAAGATTCCATTCAGGTATAACTAGTTTCGTTCCTATAATGCGTTATGCGAGCCGCGCCTCTGGGAATCTGCGACGGATGTCTGTGTTTCACGATGAGTTGAGAACTTTTACAATAAGCCTCTGAAGCAATGACCGTTTGATATTACATTTAATTCAACATTAACAAAGGTCACCTCACACATTGTGAGATTCGCAACTATATATAATAGACGTGAAACAATAAAAATTTTACGCCAATCAGTGTATGTTTTTTTACCAATTGCACAACTAAACACGCTAGTGTGAGCATAAAACCATTTTTTTTTTTCATTTGCGCGCTCCTTTACACTACAGTTCCAAAATTTCAAAATTCCATCGAGAGTTCGGTCGAGTTTATTTTCCAACGTGTCGAGTATGTTATTTTTACTTGCTATGATATTATGGCCCTGTTAAAAGAAATGTTTTTTTTTATCTAAGGGAGGATAGAGGTATGAGTTATTCTGTATCGCTAATATTAATGATATTTTGCTTGTATGTAAGCTTAATTTCTGCCATATATTTTCTGAGTTGATATTCTGTTTTATAGTTGAGTAGTGTAGTATAGTTCCTTCTATTGCAGGAGCCTAGGAGCGGGATCGGGGTATCTGTTCAGCATCTGTCTCGTAATTATTTGTGTACGGTCTACCCACCATCTTGGTTAATGTCCGTTCTCTTGATACCTAGCTACCCTCGTTGGCTACACCTTCTATCTTGTTTTTTTTTAAATTAGTTTTATTGTTGTCCTCTAGGTAGGGCTGCCAGTAGTTACTGGTCGTCTCCTAGATGGCGTTGATTATTAAGACTTTGGTGCTGAGTCTTTCCACCAGGAGAGCTAGTAGCTATACCAGTCGTATTGGTTCTAGTGTCATCTGCTAGATAGCCTTAGTATTGTTTGTACTACTGGTTTA
>PNEQ01001197.1:0-17575 GCA_003012365.1 Medauroidea extradentata
ACATTGAACACTCACTGCTTAACCACTTAAACTCATTCCAGTTACCTTTTCAACTTCGAAACGTTAACATTAAAGGGTGATGCAAGTGCTCAACTTGATGTAGTCTAGAGTGTTCGCCCAGGCAAATACTACTTAGATATCCTAACTAGCTAAAGAAACATGATGAACAACAAAGCATCGCAGGCAATACCGCCCACTTTACTCCCGAATCCGCCCTCTAGGCTTCACAGCCCCTCTACCACGTTTAACACGTCCTCTTCCTGCCGCCATGACGCCCCAACTAATCACAAAAAACTTTAGCCTGCCATCTTTCCGCAACCGAGTCCAAGCTCCGACATATCACGACTGACTTTCCTGGGCGAACACCCGGACTCACTCGGCCGAGTGGCGGAGGGATACATCAGGATCCAACTTGCCTAAAAAGCTGGTTAATTTACGTTTATAACCTAAAAATTGTATGTAACATAGATTCTGATAAATTTACAAAGCATTTCATTTCATAATCCCAGCTAAATATTCATTAGTTTATTAATTGGGGATGTGCAGCGTTCTCAATCTGTCGCGGATCACCACCTTTTCAGTGTTGTTGCGCACGACACTACCACCCACGTTGATCGAGAAACGCCCTGCAGAGTCCCCGCATTCCAGCACGTCCATGTTCGTGCCTCCAAGCTAGTGAACTCTGACCTGCCTGCCAGATAAATCTATCTAAAGCACAGGCTAGCTCAGAGCTTATTTGAAACTGTAAAAGCCAGCACTTCTCTGTACGTGCTTCCAAGCAAGAGAACTACTACTAGACTGCCACATACATCCTATTCCAGGAGAAGCAAGCTAATAAGCAACTTGAAATTTCAAAAAACCTAAACAAGGAAAAAAATAAGAAAAGTTTACTTAGAAAAGTTGCTTGAAATTAAATTAGCTTTCAAATGAGTCCAAACACGACATACATGTCCAATAAAATTGACACGTAAAATTCTATACTTTTCTCTTGCTTTAAAGTTAAACTTATAATTAAAAAGAAAATTTTAATGTAAATTTCTCTACTCGCATCCCCAATTAATAGGTTGGCTCCCGCCGTATACATCCTTATACCTGGTTACGTTGGCCTACTTTATTTGTTATAAACAGAGAAAAAAACATTTTACAACAAAAAAAATTGAAATTACTGTGTGATAAGAGGCCAAGTAAGTGCTACGTGCCAGTGCACGTCACAATATCTTTATGCTATACAATGAAATATATTTTTAAAATTCTATATAAATGGGAACACACCGAAATCTAAGAGCAGTAATATCACAAAATGTATCCAAAAGCCGAAACACCACGTGCACACAATACCTGAACAAACAATGACCCGCGACAGTCAGCATCCAAACCGGATGTTCATGCGGCATTGCTAACTCACTGACTTGCAACGTTGCCAGCTCGCTGTCTAGCATTGTAACTAGCCATTTGCGCAGTCGGGATCTTATTATAATGTGCGTTTGCATTGATAAACAACAAATTTCATTCTGTAATCGTGGAAAAAGGTTTTTATTGGACTTTGGGTGGTATTATAGCGGCGGTTAATACAGTGCGGAGGAATAGGAAGGGAGGAGGAAGGGAGGGAGGTTTAAACTCCTGTCTTTGTTCTACACTCGTCGCGCTGGTGCTCGTTTCAAAGTTACACTACTGCCACAGTTTTTGACCAATTTTTGCAATTCCCCCCCCCCCCATCATGCAACACTCCTGTTACAAACAACACTACAAATTATGTTCTTATCATTGTGGACCCGTAAACGTATATTGAGTTTTATTGCGATTTCACCCATTTTTTTGGAGATTTTTAAATTTTTTTTTCAATAAATCTTATAATTTTTTACGGTTCCTCAAAATGGCCTCGTAAAATCGATGCCTCGTAAAATCCAGTATTTGTCAAATCTGGACTCTACTGTACCTTTCTATTGATTTTTTTTTATCATATAACTTCAGTTCTACACTGTGCATGCCACAGTACCAAGACTGCTTTGTATAGATACAGCATACATTTTTTGAAGGACAGAAGAGTTTGATGACAAGTACAAGACAGTATGCTAAGTGCTACACTGACCTGATTGTTTTCACAATCATGTGTTTCCAGAGGGGCAGGCGTGGAGTCTGTTTCATCGCTGTCTACCTGCAAAACCAGTCAATCCTCATGCTACAATCAGCTCTCCAAGACTAACTCTATCAGTGCAAGTACAGTATCTGTTTATTCTACTTGTGACAGCTCTAACAGCATGTCTAAATGTATGAGTGAAGACAACCTTGTATTTAAACACTTCTAGTTACATTTGTGTTTCAAGATTTAACAAACTTGGAAATAACGAAAACAGCAATTTAATGAAAGGATTTTTAGGAACAAATAATAACAAATAAATAGACTGTGGGAATGACATGAGATAAGCAAGTGCGGTAAGGTGAGCGATGCTGTGTTGCTTAACAAGCACACACCTAGATCCTCACCCTAAAGGTTGGCAAATGAACGAGCATCTAGGTACCCAGTCACCACAAAGCTTTGGTGGACAGCACAGGAAATAATTCACAGATACGTATCCATTAGAATTTGCTGCAGTGCAGCGTGCTCTATTGATTAATTTTATTACCGATAGTGATGGGTCGATTCCGATTCCAGAATCGATTGATTCCATCGATTCCACTGGAAACGAAATCGAACTGAATCCCAAGTTTTGGAATCAATATGACCGATTCTTAAAAATAAACATCCCTGTGAACATACAGTATTTTAGTTTCACAGGTATCACTGATCGGCCAGAGTGATTTTGTGTACAAACGGCAAACTATTTGAGGTTTCTGATATTATTGTCGTCGATAAAGCGCATGAAAATGCAATTCTAATTCCACTGGTAAACATACACTATAAAATAAAAACTTGTTCGTCAATGATCGTCATCACATTTGTTTAGACAATTACATTGCATTATATTCAGTATCAAAATAAATACTTATACACCATGCGGGACAGCTATTAACGCCTATATCCTTAAAAATTAAAACTACAAATCATCGCACGTCGCATCGCAATGATTTGTTTACGTTTCTAGACCAGAGATGTTATTAACTACGTTCTAGTCCGAAGTACGACACTACTAGAACAAAATGGTTGCCGCAAGAATGGATTATAGTTAGTACCAAAATATTCCACTGGAATGAAAATAGAACATCATAGCGCTACTAGTTTCATAGTCCGCCTTCTTTAGTGTTTGTCTCGTGCGTGGACTTTCCCAACTGAACGTAGAATATCTATGAAGTTTGTAAAAACAGCAACGGTAATAAACGGTAGCGGATGTGTAATAAAATTATTCCGTCGTTAGTTGTAAATCATTTTTAATTTGCAAATATTTTAAAATGTATGTCGGCAAAATAAAAAAAAAAAAATATTGATTTTTTTAAAGTATGACTTGCAGAAGCCGAAAACAAAAATTTCAAAAAAACGGAACTTGGAAAATTATTGTATTGATCGGTTTTATAATAACCAAAAGTTCCTATTTACCGGTAAATTTTTATTCACAATATTTACTATGTAAGTACTGGTGAATACAGTAAAGCGTCACTTTAACGAACTTCAGCACTGCGAACACTTCATGACAACAAACTTAATGTACGGTCCCGCCAAAATGCAATACAATTATATGTAAATTATTTTCAGTAATACGAACTTTCCCGTGAAGTTTTGCGAGAAATTTACGAAATATTCACGTTAACGAACGCCATACATTCAGCATAAAATGTTTAAATTATTTTCCCATAGCATTTTGTTACTGAATAAATGTACACATAACCAAAACAAATGTACGCACGTAAGTATAAAATACTCTTAGACATCACAACACGTCAGACTGATAACAATGGCATCATATCGAGCGTGTTTTGTTGCCGCGATCACAGCGCTACTACGAGAGTATGAGGTAGAAGAACCGCAGCCATCTTGGATTTAAATAAATTTTAACACGATTACAGCGCTCCTCCAATGAATGTTATAAACACCACGACTACAGTGCCAATTCTTCTACTGAGGTTTCACGTATGCGGTACAATAACAATTTTTATCATTGGGCTTGAAATACGCACTTTTTGTCTTTGTTTATGTTTCGTGCGTGCAGGAACCTAACAAGTTTACTCGTTAAGTTGCAATACAGTTTTTATTTTCTCATATTCGCAACTGGTTCTGTAAAATGTTGCCAAGAAAGCGGAAAGCAATCGACATGAAGACAAAACTGTCTATTCTTATAGCCGTAGACGATGGGAAGAAAAAAACTGACATCGCGACAGAGTTCGGAATCGTTAAATCTACTTTGTCAACAATTCTAAACCAGCGGTCCGAAATAGAGAAGCACGATTTCCTGTCCCACAACCGAAAACGTGTTTCGGCACCACCGTATGAAGTTTTGGAAAAGAGATTGTTTGACTGGTTGATGCAGTCAAGAGCATCAAACATACCTGTAGCTGGAAACATTTTGCAGGAGAAAGCCCTTGAAGAAGCCCTTAAATTAGGGTTTGACAACTTCCAAGCCTCAGGTGGGTGGCTTCACAGGTTTAAGGCACGGTATAATTTAAGTACTTTGAAGGTGTCTGGTGAAGCTGCTGCAGTTGATGTCACAGTTCAGGAAAGATGGCAAGCTGAACTGGATTCTCTTATTTCAGGTTATGATAAGAAAGATGTTTTTAATGCAGATGAGGCTGGAATATTTTTTAACCTCCTTCCTGATAGAACTTTAGAGGTTAGAGGTCAGACCTGTCATGGGGGCAAACGAAGCAAGGAGCGCTTCACAGTGTTGTTTTGTGTTAACAGCGATGGCTCAGAAAAAATGGAACCTCTAGTTATCGGAAAATTTGCCAAGCCTCGTTGTTTCAAGAATGTTAAACACTTGCCATGCAAATACAAGAACAACAAAAACTCTTGGATGACCTCATCCTTGTTTCAAGAGTGGCTCAACAGTTTTGACTCGAGGATGGCGGTGCAAAACAGGAAGGTTATGTTGTTCATTGATCACTGCGCTGCCCACAATGCAAATTTTACTGCTTTAAGGAACATTAAAGTTGTCTTCCTCCCTCCAAATTGTACCAGCACACTGCAGTCCCTACATCAGGGTATCATTGCTCAGGTCAAAAGAGATTACAAAAGGCAGCTGGTGCAGTATCTCTTGCGACAAATGGAGTGTGGCAAAGAAACATCAGCTTTGAAATGGACTATTTTGCAGGCAATGCACAGGCTTTGCTTGGCATGGAATCGACTCAAGCCAAGCACGGTTCAAAATTGTTTTGCCAAAGCAGGGTTCCCAGCAAGTTCTAGTGAAGAAGAATCCATTGATGATGCAGAAGAATGTGAAGCAGAATGGGTGGAAGTTAAAAAAAAATTTGATAGCTGCCAGTCATCATTCAGTGATTTTTCTTCTGCTGATGATCAACTGACAACATGTCCTTCTGTTTCAGATGAGTTACCTCCAGAGGACAATGCAGAAGAGGGTGGTTCCCAGGCGAACAACAATGAAGATGAGGATGACGCTGAAGAGGTAGAAATCAAGCGGCCTCGGCGAGAAGAAATTTGTGGTGCTCTAGATGTGTTGGAGAGGCTCTTCTTGACAACAACAAATTTATCCCACCACATGGGAGTTTTGCAAAGCATTGAGAAGGATGTGACCAAAGAATTGAGAGCCATGAAAAAGCAGTCATCTATAAAAGACTTTTTTTCAAAGTCAAAGTGAAAAGTTTGTTTGTTAACTTTATTTCATAGCGCCTTGACTTGCATATATTTTTGAGCAGTGTTCTGTAGTGTTTTCTGTAACTTTGAGTCTGAACATCCTTTTTTCAAAGGTAATGCCATTTGAACTGGAAGAATGTCTGTAATATAAATATTTTTTCCTTTAATTTAGATTATAATATTCACAAGTTTTTAAAAATGGTACATATTTTATTAGCAAAGGATTTTTAAAAATAGGAAATTTTTTGCACAGTTTTGTGTGTTAAATTTTTTATTTAGTTTATCGACGCTACCAAAAATCAAAAAATTTTAAATTTCATTATAAAGAACTTCACTACAACAAACTAATAGCAATTTTGGACCCTTGAGGTTTGTTATAGTGAAGCTTTACTGCTGCTGATCACGAAATGTGTTACCACCAAATGTGCATATTCAAATACAGTATGCACAAAATTAGGTTGCCAAACAAAACGAACCTAACCTCCAAGGTCTAGTAAGTTATATAAATGTTATCAAACTGCACAGATCTGGTTTTTCTAAACATACAAATAGGTCTTTATGTGTGTTTTATGTATGTAACCTAGATGATGTAATTGCATTTCTTTCAATGGGATTATGAGGGTTTTATGTATAGGAAAATAAAATGAGAAAAAAAAACTTGAAAGCCTTAGAATCGGACTCGAAATCAAAGAATCGAATCTTAATTTTAAGAATCGATGTTGGAATCAGAATCGGTGTATTTTAGGAATCAACCCATCACTAATTAGTGATAAAATGCAGTGGTGTCCAGCATGATTATTTTCTGCCATGCCCACTGTTAAAACCAGTGAATTTATAAAAAAAATATGTAATAATACTATTTATACAGACTTTGTACACGAAATTTGTTAGCGTAAACATAAATAACTTATTTCTCCGGTGACAAAAATATTCTGAGTGCAAAGTATTTACAGTGAGCAGTAACCAAGCAGTTTACTTCACGAGCAAGTCTGACTACGAGCTAAAATGGCCACCGCACGTGCGTAATTTATATTTTATCGTTGTCTAGCAAACTATTTGTCCCGTTTTCATTGCTATTTTTTTAACATTTTTGATGGGAATTTCCTGAATTTTGTTGGTGGAACGGGCGAAAAAGAGACGGAATGATTGACGGCTCAGCTGTGTTGGTCATCACTTCTCACGAGTTGATAGCGCGTGGGCGACCTAACTCACCGTGCACAGTCTCGCTAAGTGTTCCATTGGAAGTTTTTTTAAAGTTTTTTAACTGGTTTTTTTTCTTTCACGATTGTGGCTTACATGTTGATAGCATGTGCGTTTTGATATGTGTTTTGTTTTAAGTTAACATACTTTTTAAAAATCACCCTAAATTGCAACAAAACATGCCCAAAGATTTACCTTTGGGGAGGGGTGAGATGAGATTGAAAAAATATTAAGTCGGATATAACGAAACATTGATTTAGAGAAAACATTTTCTGGTTCCGCGGCATTTCGTTAAATCGGGATTCTACTGTACTAGCTACGATCCATACAAAGAAGAGGACGCAGAACATAAGTTCTTGCTAAAAATTTACTGAAATCTGCAGTGGCAGTCAACACACAAAAAAAGATTGAATACTTTCTTGTCAACTTTGTAAGCAATCAAGTTGCGAGTGTAAAGTGTTTATGGTGAAGGGTAAATAATTTACTATACCACAGTTTCGTAAATTCTAATCAGTTCAAAAAATATTTCTAAAGAAATGTGTCTCACATTTTAACACAAAAAAAAAAAAATAAACACTACACAAGAGACTGCACTACTGGGTTTCGTCTGGTATCAAAATTAATGTAGCAACAAATACAAACTACAGTACTACACTTGTGTTTACTTTTCCATTTGTTGTTAATACAATGCGATGTGTGTAACTACATACTGTACATAATTTTTGAAGCATTGCCATATTTTTGCGAAAAACAAACATCTTAATGCGACAATGTGACAAATTAGCAGTGTTTCACATCTCATTTGAGTTTGTTTCGAACACAACAACTAACCACTTTCCAACATGACAACGGTGAACATAGGACAAATATTTGAAGACTTCAAGAAGTACTGTACAGTAGAACCCGGATTTAAAAAAATTCCTCGGGACGTCGAAATGTTTACTCTAAACCAATGCTTAATTTATTTTCAGTCACTTACCCGCTCCTCCAACAAAATTTACAAAATAAAAAAAAAATATTGGGGAAGAAATGTGTATGGCAGTGGCCGTTGTAGGTTGTAATCGTACCGCGCTCATTCAACAAACTGTATGCCACTCACTAAAAATCCTTTGCACTCTATAATGATTTTTATTTAGCATCAACGTGAAACATTATTTGTGTTTAGGAAAATAAATGTACTGTAAAGAGTCTGCATAGTAATATGATTACATATTTTTTATGGATACTCTGGTATCTGACAATCACAGAATGTGACACAAAATAAGCACACTGGACACCATTTCATTACACTCAAGCAGTAACAGGGTTAATCGGTAGAGCATGCTGCCCTGTGGTGCCTTCTGATGGAGATGCAAAATACTGTACTATCAGCGTATTACTGTATTTAGTTTCCATGCTGTTCATTGCCATGCTGTGTACACTGCATATTTAGACACTCGTTCACGTGCCAGCAGCCAGATCATAGTGCTCCCTGGTCAGGCATGCAGCCAGCTTTGTTACGCAACACAGCATCACTCACTTGACCGTGCACGCTATACTGAACGTCACTTCTTCCCGCGCAAATGTTTTCCACTAATTTTTAATAATTTTTTTTTCTTGCTGGACAGATTCAATTACGATTATCTACAGAGATACAGTGGATTCTCTATCCACCGTTTCTCATGGGACTGACAAAAAATTTCAATACATGAAGGATTTCAATGGATGTGGTCTTAAAAGATTGTAAAAAAAATTAATCGGTCCCAGAATGTGTTCCATGGATGCAGGTATTTCAATCCATCATGTTTCAATACATAGAGAATCCACTGTACAAAGCTTAGGCTAGAAAAATTACTTTAATAGATTTACATTACAAATTTGATTTCATTTTAAGTTAATTAATTTTTCACAAATGTTTGTATATTTTTTTGAAAGTTCCTAATATCATTTACTTTAATAGCTGATTTGTTATTCTCCAGTTTGTTAAAATGGAACTCTACTGTTGTTGTAATATTGAAAGGCTGGTCCAAGTGTCACCACAAACTTACGTACTAAGTCCGGACACGGATAAGTACAACTTTACTCACAATAGGTCGAGGCAGCTTGGGGCTGGATGTGTCCTCCTGCCGAGACACCACGATGCGCACCTTGGAGCCAGGTGGAGCGTTGCGCAGAACGCTCACTGCCTCCCCTTGTGTCTTGCCAGTCATCTCAACTCCATTCACTTCCAGCAGCCTGTCGCCAGGCTTCAATCTCCCATCTCTCACAGCAGCTCCCTGCATTACAATTCATGCAGTGAACATCTCTACTTCACTTACTGAACAACCTATTGCAACATGAAGGCCATTCTCCTTTTCATAACAATCACAATGAGTTTAATATAGATGGTGACAGTCATTAGTGATGTGTATAATATACTGTACTCATCTTCCTTTCTCATATTTTTACCAGTATCTCATCAATAATAAATGTTAACTCTAAAGGGAAACAAGACTTTGCTACACTAGGGCACTGCTTACACATGTTCATGATGCAAAGTGTGGTAGCCATTCTTTCTCTTACTCACTTCTAACATGACGGACAGACAGTTGCTTCCAGACAATAAAAACATCATAATAAACTGTGAGTGAATTGTTGTAAATGTTGGTACAGTAATCTGCAGCAACATTCACGAACTAATTGAATGCGAAACACAAATAGTGTAACATCATCATATGCAGAGCTAAAATATCATAGCCATTTGCATGCTAGTAATCAATCTTCTTAATAGAGTGATACACACATTTTATAAACTTGAGAATTACTTTAATTGCACATTTCGTGAACTTTAACCCCAGTCCCTCCAGTGTCTGTGGTCAAGACAGTTGGTTGCCCAGGGGGTAGGTGAATAGGTTAGCCTGGCGAGAACTAATGAAGGTGAACCTGGAAGGAAGGAAGGAAGCCCCCTCCCCATCCTATTACCTATCTAGCAATACTAACAGGAGATGGGGGATGATCAGCGTTAATTTAGGGTAGGTTCTAGTCACTCACGTAGAACAATCACTTTATGAACCTCTGATGCTTAAGAGTAGAGGCTGCTTGGGTTCATATCTCAACTCACTCATCAGCTGCTAGGGGTCGCAGTGTTTCTATGGTCTTGACCTACTTCGGTGGGGTTTTTATACAGTCAAATAAGGCTTATATAACCTGTGTATCCCCTTCAATGCATAGCTAAGGTTGTCATTGCACACTGATCAGACAATGGAGTCTGGTCGCTCGAGGATGTAGCAACCTTCAGCAGTTGGGTTTGGTATACTACTGACGAAACTCAATTCATGTAGGCTCTTGGCCTGGCAGTTTCCCCCACAGAGATATAGCCCCAAGAGGTAAAACTCTTTAAAGGCCTATTGATTTGGCTATAAATCCTTCTGTTGTGAATTCCTTGTCATCGGAGTTGGTGTCAATAACGTCGGAGAACACAGATACATAAAGAAATAAGACACTGAAGCTGTCAATCACTAGGATCAGTGGCTGGCACTACACAGAGCTAACATTGGTTACTTTTAGCGAGTCTCAGTTTCAATGCCAACCTTTAACATTTACTACTTCTACTAAATCAACTTTCTTATTCAATAATACAGTTTTGTCTCCGAGTTTAATACAGTCCGTCAGTTTAAGAAAACATTATATTGCTATCTAAAAGTTCCATACGTAGTTTACCAATTTAAAAATTTTTTAAAAAGCATATTAGTTTAAGAATATGATAAGACACATCTGAAGAGTTAGGAGAGTCAAAATGAGAAGCTTGGCTGGTTTTTGAAACTAAAAATGAACGTCATGTTTTTATTAATTTTTTAATGTGGAACTAAGTTACGTGCATACAGTGTTCTTAACTACTTGCCGTATTTCACCGCATAATTGTCGCATATTTTTTGCCAAATTGGACGCAAAAAAATCAAAGGTGTGACCATTATTCGAGGAAAATTCCAGTGGTAAAAAAATTTTTTTAAACCAACATTTTTCATCACAAACCCTATTTATATTAATGTAACTCAATATTTTTGACAGAACTATTGACGTATGAACTCTGAAACAATTACTAAATTTCTATAAATTACTACACCCTGGAGGTTAGGTTCATTTCGTAATTAAATATGCACATTTGATGAGAACACATTTCGTGATTAGCAGTATTTACCGGTAAATAGGCACGTTTGGTTATTAGAAAACCAAAAAATCCAGTAGTTTTCTAAGTTCCGTTTCGCTTGAAGTTTTTGTTTTCGGCTTCTGCGAGTCAGCTACCGTTTATTACCGTTGCAGTGTTTACAAAGTTCGTTTTTATTTTGCAATGTCATAGATATACTACGTTCAGTTGGGAAAGTCCACACGTAAGACAAACACACAAGATGGCGACCTATTAAACTAGTAACGCTATGTTCCACTTTCATTCCAACGGAATATTTTGGTACTAACTATACTCGATTCTTGCGGCAACCATTTTGTCCTAATAGTGTCGTACTAGAGCGTTGTTAACATCTCTGATGCAGAAACATAAACAAAACATTGCATTGCAACAATTATGCGATGAAAGTATTTTTACAGTTTCTGTCATATCAAAAATTAGATGCGACGATTACGCTATGGCAACGATTGTGCGATGAAATACGGTAGATAAGTTACAAAGCTGTGATAAATGTGCGTAGTTCAGTTAAGTTTTTGTACACTCTTATTTATTTCCACATGTGTTGTACTTTGTACTTATTGGTAAGAAATTGTGGAATGATGATAGTAGTTCACTAAAATACTTTTGATACTTGTGCGAGGTGATAAGAGTTATCCTAACTAGCATTTCATATGAACACATTTTATTTGTTACGTAATTCTTTAAATAGTTTTATTACAACTTCGGAACATTTACCTGTGGGGTTTACAAGCAGTAAAATTATGTACACTAGACCCCCATTTTACGAACCCTGGATTTAACGAAGGTAGCGATTCTACGAATACAATCTCAGGAACCCTCAAAAAATAACTAAATTATATGACAAAAAAAATTGTAAGAAAATTACACTGACAATGAATAAAACATACATTATCTAATTCACTGCACTAAAATATGAATTGTAGAGTTGCAGTTATTACTTGGTAAGTCACAATATTAAAAATAAAACAAAAATAGTGAAAATCCGTTGAAAAATGTGACAGTGACCGTTTGAAAACCGCGTGGCGGCGGTGCCTGTGCCAAGCCAGCCGGCCTGTCTCCATCAACTACGACGTATTAGGATCTATATTGAGGTCGCACTACAGCCGCAAAGTTACAGCGCATGCACATTTAACTGTAGTACAGCCTCCTTCAAGGCTGTTTCACGACGTCTTATATCTCTCTCGCCTCGCGCCGAATGCGTTTAATTTTTACACGAACCCTATAAATAACAGCGTGATATAATTTTTCTTTATTGGGTTAACACCATACGTACTTTAAACAATTAACTTGGTGCATAATTTGCTTAAACAATGTGTTACTGCGTGTCGTAAAACGTGCACTTCACAAGTGAGCACGATAGTAGCACTACCTTATTACCGACGTGTAGAAACATTTGTCTCCGGGTATGTCGAACTTGAAAAATAAATAGACGTTCATGTATTACGTAATCCCGGAACTCCTAATTTATTTTTACTACATATACTGGCTGTGAAAGTGATTATTTGCAACCACTTATACATGTAAGTCTCGACGATTTCAGGTTAAGAATCACAAAATGGCATTTTTGGAACATTGAACGTTGGAATATGCTACGGTGCCGCTATCTATCATCCATCTTTTGAACGTTCATACAGTTGTGCTATCTGTCCACGCTGCATGCTACTTATATCTACGTTCGTGTACATATCATCAAACGTCGAGGGATTGCTTTAATGTTAAGTTATATAAAACTGCGCAGTGAATAAATACATCCGCTTTTTCCTTCTTTGGTGAATTATTTACAAGGGCAGTGTGCTAGTAAGGAATGCCTACTTTTTTTTTTTTTCATTAACGTAAATCTGGCAATTCGCTCGTGAGAAGGCACTCTACAGCCCAGTTTTCTCATTTTTTTTAGGACAAAGGTCGATCATATCTATTGTTTAGCGGTGTTCTTTTGATTGTAAGACGTCTGCCTATTGATATAAATTTATATTTCAACTATCACTTGCTTTATTTTTTCGTTAAATGCTACGGAAGTCAGGCTATTCACTCGAGAGAAGACACTCGGAATCTCGATTTTCTCATTTTTTGGGGACAAGAATCTGTCATATCTACCGCTCAATAGTGTGACGTCTGGCTACTGATATCAATTTATGTTTACATTATTACGTTAACTAATTTCCCGCATAACGCTACGGAAGTCGGGGCCCGACTAAAAACACTTTGCAGAAAAAATGCAATTTTTAAATTTTCTGTAAAGGTCGTGGATAGGGGGGGTGGGGGAATTAGCCGCTATCGAATTTACGAAGGTAGCGATTTTACGAATGCGATGAGAGGAACCGTGAGTATTCGTAAAATCGGGGGTCTAGTGTACCACACTTTTCTGTAATGTTATTTTAAGCCCACCTTCTCCTAGCCAGCAGAAAATGCAATAAAATTTTAGTAAGAAAAATTCCATTTAAAAGAATATTTTAACCATATTTTTTGCAATTAAGTTAGTAAAATATAAATATATGTTTATGCCACCTTGCAAAATACTAATACTTTTGTTTAGTGTGTAGGGTTAGTATTGATACTGAGACTAGCCACCCACCATCACTATAAAATCGACCAAGAAATAAATTTGCCATAACATGGACATGACGTGTCTGTAGCACCTATGTACTCTGTAACCAGGACATGTATATTCTTAACTAGCAACATACGTGAATATTACAAAACACAGTACTAGGTTTACATGTGGACAATAATAACGAAAAAGACTTCTCACTCTTAAGTATAAGTTATACAGATACTACTCGCCAAGAGCCTGTGAGGTCACCATGCATATACAATTTCTGCTTATGCTTCCGGCATGGTCAAATATCAATACAGTACCGGTATATCAATTGGTACTTAGGTGTGCCAAGTGGCGGCCTTGCAATACTTCATTCTGTATGTGTTCCCTAACTTATCTGGAAAAGGGGGTTCATGACACAAACGCAGTTGGTAGGTGGCCTAATTTCCTTTAAAGTCATCCTGAAGTGCCTTGAATTACTAAAGTAATAGAGAAGAGGGGGTTGGAAGGATGGCAGGAAACAGTCTAGTTAGAGGTGGGCATTCTATTGCTCCCTGCATGGGAAAGAGTCTAGAAGGTAAGCATTGCAATGTGCACTACTATCGCTCCTATTCCAGGAAACAGGAGAGAGACTGATACGAGATGGCTATCACTCCTTCTGCAGGAAACAGATTGACAAGTCTACGGTGGAAAGGCTCAACTTTCGCTGCTTCCTGCAAAGGAAGCAATGATCAGAGAGTATCACGGATGACAATTGCACCACCTCACTTGGTACTTCTCTGTATTAACAATATATAATTTTAGTTATATAATTACAGAATGACATTTGTCTTAGCCAGTTTGTTTCATAGTTTCCTCAATACGTTTACCCTATAATGGTACTGTGTAAAACATAAAGCTACAGAACAGCTGGTGCTTTATTTAGAATCTGTAAGCATAGGCAGCTAAGGCAAAATATCAACAGACAGAATGCAGCAAAGGGAGAATAAGGAAACCACACCTTGGGCAAGATGTTCTTAATGTAGATGGGACAGTTGCCGCCGGCGGGGTTGTCCCGTGTGGTGATGCTGAATCCTAGCCCATGTGGACCCTTGACCAGCTCTAGTTCTATCCGCCGGCCTATCTTCCTGGTGTTTGCTGCTAGCAAGCTCGAGCCCCCACGCACCACCGGGTGCACAGGTGACACCTTCTTCGTGGGTGACACTGTCGCCACCTTCGTGCTGCAGTTCACCGCTGTCAACATAATACAACAAACTAGTCTTACCACACTTTCTCTGTCGGCATCAGCCTGTTTATTACCTTCCCCTTTCATTTAACTTAAATCTCTTTCAATACAAAAGCTGGTATTGTGTTGCATGTGACAAGTAGACCCAATGGTGGAATAATTTTGTATCGCTAGATTTTGTCAGTTAAATACAAAGTCCGCTGAATAGAGGTCCAAAAAATTTAGGGTGTACTGTATTCTTAATTGTGAGTGTTTTGTAGTGCACCATCAGTTTGTGTATGCAGTTTATTGTTGTTCGTATGTTTAGTAATTACGAATGGTATAGTCATAAAGACTTTCAAAGATACACTAGACCCCTGATTTTACGAATACTCACGGTTCCTCTCATCGCATTCGTAAAATCGCTACCTTCGTAAATTCGATAGTGGCTTATTTTGCCCCCCCCCCCCCCCCAACATAACAGAAAATTTTAAAATTGCATTTTTTCTGCAAAGTGTCTCTAGGCCCCGACTTCCGTAGCATTTAGCGGGAAATTAATTAACGTAATAATGTAAACATAAATTGATATCAGTAACCAGACGTCACACTGTTGAGCAGTAGATATGACCGACCCTTGTCCCCAAAAAATGACAAAATCGAGATTCCGAGGGTCTTCTTTTGAGCGAATAGCCCGACTCCCGTAGCATTTAACGGAAAAATAACGCAAGTGATAGTTGAAATATAAATTTCTATCAACAGGCAGACGTCTTGCGATCAAAATAACACCGCTAAACAATAGATATGATCGATCATTGTCCGAAAAAAAAGAGAAAACCGAGCTGTCGAGTGCCTTCTCACGAGCGAATAGCCAGATTTGCGTAGCATTTAATGAAAAAAAAAAAAAAAAAAAGTAGGCATTCCTTACCAGTAAAATGCCCTTGTAAATTATTCACCAAAGAAAGAAGGAATAAGCGGATGTATTTATTCATTGCGCAATTTTATATAACTTAACGTAAAAACGTTCCCTTGACGTTGTTGAATTGTACGAGAACGTAGATACTAATAGCGCGCAGAGCGGACAGATAGCGCAACTGTACGAACGTTCACAAGATGGTGAATAGATAGCGGCACCGTAGCATATACTGACGTTGTTCCAAAAACGCCATTTTGTGACGTTCTTACCTAAAATCGTCGAGAATTACATGTATAAGTGATTGAAAATAATCACTTTCACAGTCAGTATATGCGGTACAAATAAATCAGGAGTTCCGGGATTACGTAATACACGAACGTCTATTTATTTTCCAAGTTCGACATACCCATAGACAAATGTTTCTACACTTGGAAAATAGGTAGCGCTATTATCGTGCTCACTTGTGAAACGCACGTTTTACGACACGCAGTAACGCATTGTTTAAGCAAATTATGCGCCAAGTTAATTGTTTTAAGTACGTATGGTGTTAACGCACAAAAGAAAAATATCACGCTATTATTTATAGGGTTCGTGTAACAAAGTAAACTCATTCGGCGTGAGACGAGAGAGATATAAGACGTCATGAAATAGCCTAGAAGGAGGCTGTACTATAGTTAAATGAGCAATATGCGCATGCACTGGAACTTTGTGTCTATAGTACGACCTCAATATAGATCCTAATACGTCGTAGTTGGAGACAGGCCGGCCGGCTTGGCACAGGCGCCGCCGCCGCCACGCAGTTTTCAAACTGTCACTGCCACATTTTTTAACGGATTTTCGCTATTTTTGTTTTATTTTTAATATTGTGACTTACCAAGTAATAACTGCAACTCTACAATTCATATTTTAATGCCGTGTATTAGATACAGTATGCTTTATTCATTGTCAATGTAATTCCTTACAATTTTTTTTGTCATACAATTTTGTTATTTTTTGAGGGTTCCCGAGATTGTATTCGTAGAATCGCTACCTTCCTTAAATCCAGGGTTCGTAAATTCGGGGGTCAAGTGTACTAGCGATTCAATAGCATCAACATACCACGCTTTTATTTATAAGGAAAAACAAAAATACAGCACATGTGAAAAATCATAGTTAATCGCGTACCGTCCACAGCACGAGTATGGCAATAGTGGAAATGCAGTTGCATCTGGCAATGCTGTCGTGACTTGCTCAGCCTTAATTGTTATGGATGCCACCTTGGTACTGCAAGAAAATGAATGCAGCCTGTTAAGTGCACAGCATTGCTTGCGCGCATCTTGTTTTTATTGTGATAACAGGGTTCCCACAGAAATATTAAAATGAATTTCCCTGACTTTTCCCGACTTTCACTGACCAATCATTAAAAATTTCCCTGACCATAATTAATATGATCATAATAACACGCTTATACAATGAACTTTTCTTTGCAGCCTCCACTATCCCCATAGCTGCCCATCACTCTCCTTTTAAGCAAAAGATATTTTATATAACAATTTAAATCAGTAACATTGAAATAAATGCATATAGACTAAGTTGCGGATGCCATATTTGACTATCTGAAAACTTACACTAAATAATAATTATTATAGTAATAATAATAAAACAACAAAAATACAGATAAAAAGAGCAGAAAAACTAACATGCAAAAGAGGAAAAGTGGCCTTCACAACAGAAAAAAGTGCAGGTTGTGAAGAGAGCAGTTTAATATCATACTCAGAACATTTTCCCTGACTTTCTGCTCTCTTAGGGTAATTTTCCCTGACTCACAGGGTTTCAAAACA